>PVJX010005974.1:0-80599 GCA_004027295.1 Dolichotis patagonum | reverse complement strand
ACTGGGGATTGAACTCATGACCTCACACTTGCCAGGCAGGCACTTAAGCCACTGAGCTAAATCCCCAGCCCATATGTGCACTTTTCAATAGAATTTTGTCTATTTGAAACAATGACTGAATTCTTATTCTAATGTAGACAGTTTCTTTGTGAAACTGTCATAAGACTTTGTGTGATATTGTAAATAAACTTTGCATTTTGAAATAATGTTAGAAATAGGAAGAATTTCTTAAGATAGTACAGAGGTGTCATGCATCTTTACCTAGATTCTCTCATGTTGATCTTTAATGCAACCATAGTATATTTATAAAAGCCTAGAAATAAATACTGATATAATACTGTTAGCTAAGCTATAGATATGAAATTATTACTTTTCCATATTTAGTTTATGCACCCTGGTCTTGTTTGTTTGTTCGTTTGTTTGTTTGTTTTGTGTGTTTCAAGGTCCAATAAAGGCTGGCATGATGCATTCACCTTTCATTTCTTTAGTCTCCTCCAATTTGTGACATTTTCTCAGTCTCTTTTTCCTCTCCCCCTCACTCCTCTCTCCTCATCACTCCTCCTCCTCCTTTTCTTCCTCCACCTCTTACTCCTCTTTTTCCTTCTTCATAATGTCATCATGTTTCAGAATTTATGATTGAGTATCTTTAAAAATTTCTGGCTAGGTAAATTTAAATTTAATATTTGGTTTAGGTTCATCTAACATATTTTCATGAGTAGGCTAGGATTATGAATTTGGGGAAGATATCACACAAATAAAGCATATCCATTTCATTAAAGCAGGTACTACATGCCATCAGTATGACTTATCAACAGTGATGTTAACTTTGATTTCTTGGAGATAGTTAGCTGTCAATGTTTTCATTTGTAAAATTACCATTTTTCTCTTTCAGTGCTCCATTGGCTAGAATTGACAGGCTAAATCCAGCACACACTCAAATGGAGGGGAGTTAGCATTCACCTCTTGGTAGGGTAAGCATCCACAGATAAGTAAATATATGTAGTAAAACTGCCATAGTAAATAAATATTTGGAGGATATAAGTTTCTCTTTAAAGCTTTTCCTAGTAATGTAACATTTCTCTATGGATCTTACCTACAGCAATTATTACTGTGATAATCTCTTAGAAGTTTTTTACTTCCATCATTTCTACTATATTTATCCTTTAATGTGGAACTTTATTTCCTTGTCTCCATTTTTTTATTTCTTCACTCATTCATATTCATATGGACTTATGAGTATGTATTTTGTTCATTGAATGACAATATACTAGTATGGTAATTCATCTCATTGATCAAATTATTCCAGGTTTGGTCTTTGGGTGCACATCTACTTTCTAGTGTCATTCTTTTAAATTTTATTTTGAAAAGAACAAAACCAAATGAGAAAGAACACAAAATGGGGTCATTCAAAACAAAAGGATGGACATAGCACATGATTAAAACCACAATACAAGGTGATCTACAATGGTTACTATGATGTCTCTTGTTATCGTCAATAGAATTGTCTATATCATCAGACATAATAAAATTGAACACAGAAGTACAGAACAATATCAATAAAAACAAAACATTGGAGACATTATAGGACTTCAAAAACAGGTAATAGTCAAACCAGAATGGGTATCCTAGTGAATCTTATCATCTTCAGAGTAGTTGCCTATACTCTCAGACTTGATACTATCAAACATAACAGATTCAGATAAAATCAGTTAAGAAAAGACAGCAATCTAACAATCCAGATTCAAATAAGATCAGTCATTATAAGACAGTGTATGTAATTCAGGGCTTCAGATTAAGTTAATAAGAAATTAAGGATGGTAACCATAGTATATCCTGCTATGTTTGAAACAGCTGTCTGTGTCCTCAAGTCTAGTACAAGTAGACAGACTAGAACAGAGTATAACCAAAGTAAACAGAGTGACAAGAACAATATGGATTTTAAATAATGATACACTATTAACAATGTCCTCTGCCTTTATTTTTTTAGACAGTTCCTCCCCTTTCACTTTCACAGACTGCACTGTAAATTTTGGATTCCACTAACCCCTCTGGTTTTTAGATTATGGAGGCAACCCACTATTTACCTACGTGGTTACGAACGTTCTCACTCCTGAACTTAATTTTCTGGTAATCTCTTTGAATCTGTTTCATGTATTCGAGATTTTTTTATATTCTTCATCAAAGGTTTCCCTCCTTTTTCTGTGCTCCTCTGTTCTTTCATCTGTGTCTTCTTGAGAGAGGCTTAGTATTTCTTTTATTAGTCTTCTTATATCTTGCTTTACTTGTATTAGTATTTCTGTTTTGAGTTCTTCTATAATGTCACGAAGATATTGCTTTATGTCAGCTGATGCTGTTTCCAATATTGCATGTTTGCTGCTGTGGATCTCTTCTGTGTTTACCTCTCCTGGACCCATATTCCCTGGGTTGGTGGCTGGAGACTGTTTCTTGTTCTTTTCTCTTGTCATGTTTCTGGTTTTTTTCAGACAGGTGTATAGTGGAGGTCCCAGGCCCTTTCTGTATTGGTTATGGTTACGTTGAAGTGTGCTGGCTAGGGATTGCTGTCCTCTCCAGTTTTCTGTTGATTACTAAGGTATACAGCAGGGGTTGTGCAGACTGGCCCCTCCCCTCTGAGCCAGTCAACCTCCAGGGATCTTTACCACTTTAGTGTGTGCCACATGGACGGAACCAGTTTGGGACAACTTCAGGGGAAAGTTCATCCCTGGCTGTTGGGTACTCTTCAGAGGTGGGACCCAATCCAAGAAATTTCCACCAATCTGCTCCTCACCAGGAGTGGCCAACTGAAGCCACTACAGTTCTGAGTTCAGGTCTGTCCTGCCTGATTCCAAGATGTCACCCAGCCAGTCTCCCCCTCCTGTGGGAGGCCCAAATTCCAAGCAGTCACTACAGACCAGTGCAGATCTTCATGCCAGCTCTGTCTTCTGTTGTGACATGTCCTCCTGCCAAGGTCCTCAGGCTCACCAACCCCTGACTTCAGCCTGACTGCAAGTCAGACTGACTCTGGTGAGAGTGCTGCAACTGCGAGTTGGACCGGCTCTGGTGAGAGCACTGTGACCCAGTCAGATCAGCTCTGGTGAGAGTACTGTGTCCACGAGTGTGCCTGGCTCTGGTGAGAGCACATCTGGCTTCAGCCTTCTGTCCATGTTTTTCTTTTTCTTTATTTTTTTTCTTTTTCCTTAGTTTCTTCCTGTGTCTTGAGAATCCCTCTCCTTTCATCTGGTCTTCTCCATGCTGTTAAATTCTAGTGTCTGAGCTGTTTCTCTCAAAGAGGTTCTTTACCTTGCTACTTACTAATCCACCATCTTGCTGCTATGTCCCTGTGTCATTTTCACAAGCCTTCTAACATTTAAAAATCATTTTATACATAAATTTATAATTTTATTTAATTTTGAATGAGATATGCAAGTATGTGATAAAGTAAATAATGCTATGTATATTAGCATATATAGAGAATATAATAGTTGTACTTTCTTTTTTCTAATTTTTATACCACTTAATTTTTTTCTCCTACTTAATTTTATTAGCTAGTATCTTTAGTTCAGTTTTTGACAGTAATAAGAAAGTGGTGATTTTTGTATTGTCTTTGACTTTAGTGAAAATAGATTTGTTCTTTCCCTATGTAACACAATGCCATTGTAAAACTGAGATAGACACATCCATCATATTATATCCATACTGTATTTTCCCATTGCTTGATTGCTAGGTAAAGATCAGATAAATTTTGTAAAATGGAATTTCCAGTATCTTGCTATGATAAATTTTCTCTTTATATGCATTACCATATTTAATCAAATTAAAAGAAATTTTGATAGTGAAATTTGCTTTACCTTTTCATAATGTCAAATACATATTTTAAACAACTTAGTTAAAATTACCACCTGCTGATATTAATTACATAGCACTATGGTGTTGATTAAAAATTTCAATGTTTTAATGATAATAAAATATGAAAAATTGAAACTTAAAAGTTGTAAAATAGGTTATGAGATGAATGCCTTACCTTCTTTCCAAAAATTTATTTTGGTAATGGTATTTTTTTGAGTGTGCATGTCTCTCAGTATTTTGTTCAGGATTCATTTTATTTATTTTTATTTTATCTGTAGGATAAGAGAAATTGGCATGTAGATTTTTTTTTGGTGTGAGATCTTCATCAGAATGTATTATCAGTGTTTTACGCATTTGATTTAAAACAATTTTTCTTCTTTTTTGTGTTTTGAGACAAGTAGATAACAAGTCATCTGTATTTCAATCTTCTTGTAGAATTTTTCTGTGAAACTATTTAGTCAGTTTTTCATAGAAGTTTGACAACTTTCACTAGTCATTTTAAGAGCTGCATATAATTACAGATTAATTTTGACACTTTATTTTTTCTAAACATATATTACTCAGGTTTAAGAATGTCTCTACACAATTAATAATTTAACAATGTAGTTTCATTATTTACATGGTTATTTTTACTTTTTCCATTATTATTCTATATTTTCACACTATCACATCTTTGATTAGATTTGCTAGTATTACATCTTTTTATTTTTTGTTTTTCTAAAACAAGCCTTGCCATCCTAAATGATGAGTTTCTGCTTTTATCTTTAATAATTTTGTATTTCTTTTTCATTTTCTTTTTCTTATCTCTGAGATGTTAAATTCATTTTTAAAGACTTAATATATTTTAAGACAATACCTTTTCCTCGGTTCTCTGTTGTAGCTGTATTACATTTACTCAGATACTGTTTTCCTTTTATTATTTGACTCATTTTTTTAAATTTTATTTTGGTAAGATTAATGGCTTCTGAAATTAAGACGCTGACCTTTACATCTCTTCTTGTATTTGCTTGATATGATTTTGTCCATCAGCTTTTCTTCAGTCTGTCTAAGACTGTATGATTTAGTCATCTCCTGTACATAGATCAGCCCTGGATGCCAGCAGGAGAAATCTAATGGGTGAGTGTGGCAGGTATGGGGTCAGATTGCTTATCAAAAGACAGCCTGCTGTGGGGAGTGCAGATAGCCAACTGCCTCTGGCAACCGGGCTCTGGAATCCACCTCAGCACACTTGCCAACACCATGTTCATTCCATGATGCTTCCAGCCAACATCTGACACAACCAGGATAATTATGCTCAGTGAGGAACAACTCTAACAATCTGTCTCTGCTGGGATGCCAGTAAACCTTGCTTAAACTTCCTCACAGTTACACTGCAGCCTAAGGTTTTCCCTGCCCAGTGCTATTTCTTTTCTTTCCTTCCATGACTGTCTAATGTGAATCGTAGTCTGGAAGCTCTAGCTGTTATTCCTCATGACCTTTTCCTTGTCCTTTCCCAAAGATTTTCCTAGCAAATGCCTCCTCTTACACTTTGATTCCATCCTGGTGGTGGCTCCATTGATGACCTTGGCTGGACAGCCAATGAATTTCCTTTATGACAGATGTTTTGCTCTCAATCCTTCCCAGGATTCTGACAGTTTATGTTTTATCTGTCATCCCTTTCTTGAGTTTTCACATTTCTGTCTTGTAGTCTTCCTTCATAAATTCATTTATTTTAGCTAAACGAAAGAACTTGTGGTCACACATTTTACCTGATTCATTCACCTTCATCTGCTGCTGCTTTATTTTTTCTTTATCATTTTTTTCTTTGAATGATATTCAATTGCACTGTTGCTGTACTATTTCATCTTTCTTTCTTCCTTTGAGTTTTGTTTTTCTGAGAGAAGAATTAGGCAAAATCTCTCTCTCTCTCTCTCTGTGTGCGTGTGTGTGTGTGTGTGTGTATGTGTGTGTGTGTGTATGTGTGAAATCTGATATAATAAACTTTAAAACCTGACTTACATAGCTGGATTTAACAACTGATACCAGCTTTTGTAACCAAAATATATTTTATCTATTTTCTGGTACAAGGATAGAACAACTTTTTCAAATATGGCTTGGCAACATTTTATGTTGTAGAGCTCTATTACTAGGTTTTAAAAATTAAATTGGGTTCAGGATGGTTCTTTGTGCTAATCCCATTCTTTCAATTCCTATAACAGTATTAAAATCAACAGATATTTTGAACTTCAGGGTACACCTCTCCCCTGACAGTATTATTTTTCTTTATAATTTTTATCTCTGATACTTATTGCCAAGACATTCTCTGAGCTACATCTATTCTCTTCTTCCTGTTTTTAAAGCCTTTGCACATGTTTTGAAATTTCAAGCAGCTGCCTTACTAGTACTTTTAAGATGGAGTTTCATAAATGATTTTATACTTTTTTGTTTGTAGGATTTCTAGCATAATTTATAAAATTCTGACTTAGAGAACCTCACCCATACTGTGGATGATTACCTAAATGTCAGTCTCTTCTATTAGCAAAGATTCCCAGTCAAGGCGTTACTGACATTTTGGGCTACATGATTCTCTGTTGTAGAAGGTCCTGTACATGGTAGGGTGCTTAGCATCAGCTTTGGCCTCTATCCACTAAAAGCCATTTGTGAAAACCAAAAATCTTTTGTACATTTCCAAGTCTTCCTCAGAGGCAAAAGTGCTTCCAGCAAAAAACCACTCTACTTAACTTAAAAGTCATAGTATGGCAACATCCACTTAATATATTTGTATTTCCATTACCTATCATAGTCTAACCAATAATAATTGAGTATCATATTGATGAAATATATTATTAGTTAGAGAGTGTGTCATTCAGATTATTTGACCTTTTCGGAGAAATTATCATTCAAGACATATCATATATGGGCTAAATACACATCTTTCTTTAGAGAAAGGTAGACAGAATCATTGTATTCTACATGAGAGGGGATCTTAGACAAATACTGTACATACCTTTTATGTTAAAAGATAAAGAAATTGGAACTCAGAGAGTTCATATTGTATTAGCAGGAGAGCCAAGCTAAAGCCTGGAAACAAACTTTATACATGTCATAGAATCAAATTTCTGAAAAAAATTAAATAAAGCAAGACTAATTTCCAACTTCACAATTTAAATACTATGAAGATAATATGGAAACATTATGACTCAGTGATAGAAAAAAATGAATGCTACTGATTTTTCTAAACATGCTAATTTATAAAGGAGGTCTATTAATCAATGGTGAAAACACAATGAACGGCCTGTAAGCTTTTCTTGGGATCTTGATTATTTTTAATAAACTATGGGTTCCTTTCTCGCAAAGTGCCAAACTTAATATTTCTAAAGGTAGTACAAAATGTCAGGGAAGAATATATATATAGTAATCTAACTAAAATGATGCTGAATTATATCATTGGAAAATACATAAGATCAAGAAGTTATATTTAGAAACATTTTGAAATCATCAAGAACCAAAATAGATTACAATACATTTAGAGTGCTGCTATTTGTTGCTGATATGTAATAAGACAAGAGTAGTAGGCAAGCTGACTGCCATAGGTGTAGACTGGTAATATATAGATACTATGCCATAGGTCATATGATACACATAACTCACACTTTTCTCTATTGCAGAGTGGGTGGATAACAATAATGACAGAATTTTTTCAGAAGAAGAGAAGATTCATTTTTAATTATTGAGCCATAAGAATGCTTTTTTGATAATACTTTTTGTGGGGCCAAGTTTTAAATGTATACCATTGAGAATAACTATTATTGCTCATTGGTTTACTTAAGATGCTCACAAAAATCAGCCTTATACTATATATGGACATGGAATAATTCCTGACAGATAATCAAGCCTTGCTAATTAAATGTTGCCAGTTAGAACATTGCATATGTAAGGAAAGAAATTACCATACTTTTCTGAACTTTAATCATGTCAGTCATTGAACTTTTTATAGAAAGATGAGAATCTCCAGATATCTTATCGAATGATTATTTCTATGTCAAGAAGAAATGTCAGTTGAATTATGGATGAAATGAGAAGAAATCTTTAAAAATATAGAAAGGAACAATAAATATATATATGATAAAATTTATGACCAGTATAAAGCAAACTCTTATAAAAACAATACCAATATTTTGAATGAAGGAACTAGGCTTAAATAAATTTTGGATTGGTAGGTAGGTATTTGACAGGAATTTGATAAATGTTAGAAAAAATAATAGGGAAGTAAGTTTTGACAGGTATTTGACAGGAATTTGATACATGTTAGAAAAAAATTAATAGGGAAATAGATTTCTGGCACAATATTTTAAAGGCAAAATACATTCTAACAGCAATCTCATTTTTAAATTCTTTGTACATATCATCTACTTTTATTGTAGGAAATTACCAGAAAATAGTAGTAATAAGTACTTGTCAACATTCAGGGTTGCATTTTTCTAAACTTTTTGTTATTGTTATAGTAAGACTTTATAACTACTTAAAAAATGATAAGAGAGTTTGAGGAGAAAGCTGATATCCTGAACTATTATCATTCATTCATTTAGGAAAGGCTTTCAAGGAGGACTACTGGTGAACATTTACTCTGACGAGAAAACAGAAGTTAAAAGACAAACTAGTATGATTTTTCCACCAGGAAGCCTCCTCAGTTACCACTACCATGAAGATTACTTAGGGGAAACTCAACCTTACTTGCCACCCATGCTAGAGAAAGGGAGAAAAGAGGGACACAAAGAGGAGAGACACCACTTTTCTGAAAGGATACAGATCATCTAGATTTAAATTTCTACTTAGACATAATAATGCTTTAATAAATAAAAGAGGATTCAGTCACTTTAAGTAAATTAAATGGAAAACATCTCTAAAAATTTACTGACCTTGTTACCAATTAAAATTAAACAGATTTTACCCAATTTCTTTGTTTTATCTTTTCAGCAAGACTATATGTGAAGAGTGCATGAGATTTGAATTTCACAGTGCCAGATAATGTAGAGTCAAAAATATGTGAACAAGTACAACTAGAAAATATCAGGCATATGGCATGAAACACATTTTCATTAATTTTCCATAGGGGGGAAACATTTTAACAGAATGCAAAATATTGTGCTCTGGTTTGCTTGCCAAATAGAGAAAAGTGTGAATTTTATCAAGGAAATCAGTGTCTAGTCTGAATTGCAGGAATTTACAGTAATTGCATTAATAAGCAAATAATTAGAGAGATTGAATGCTTAGATAATAGAATTTAAGAAAAATGTTGTTAGAAGCTCCCTCTTTTCCTCTTCTGCTTTGTAACTGAAAGGTTGGTTTGGAGGAGTTTTGCCTCTGTAGCAATCTCAATTTTTGTTTGTCGGAAAGCAACTGAGCTAAGGTTCGTATTGTCTTATACTCCTCCGTGTTTTGTTTATAGTTTTATGAAGTGCCATAGGTAAAAGAGATTCTCATCTTTGCTTATTACCATCTGTTTCCTTCTTAACATAATTGTGAGCATCTTCAGTGTAGAACATTGCATATGTAAGGAAAGAAACTACGATACTTTTCTGAACTTTAATCATGTCAGTCATTGAACTTTTTATAGAAAGATGAGAATCTCCAGATATCTTATCGAATGATTATTTCTATGTCAAGAAGAAATGTCTTCAGTGTAACTGGACGAGACAGATAGACATAAACTATTAATTCAGCCTGCACAAATAATAAGTAATACCTAATATTAATTTGTAAGTTGGAAACCTATCATCCAACCATGTTGATCCAACAGATCAACTGAACAAGCCTATTTTTTTAAAAAGCAGTGCTTTAGAATGATATTAATTTCCAAAAAATTACAGCGATAATTCTCAAAAGTGAAGACTTGCTTATATCATAGGTCAAGTCCATCTGTCAAAAATGACTGAACAGCAATGGCTTTCCTTACTTATCAGATTTGTTTACTTGGGAAAACAGAACTCATCTCGCCTGAACCCAGCACAGAAAGAAAGACTGTGACTCTAGTAGTGAGCAAGATGGAACAAACTACAAGTGCAGACATAGTTCTTTATTTATTGCTCCCAGCAGGTGTCAGATGCCATAGTTTCTCTGAAGCCATCAACACCCTGGGGCTTTTTAGTTCCACATCTAAGACCAGGAAGAGGAGAATGGTGACTAACCCCAAGGGATTAGGTACCTGAATCCTATCCCAACTACTAGCAGACTCCAGCTGGGATTAAAATTTTTTTTCCATAGAATTTCTGATGCTCAGTGGTTGCTGATTACTTCCAGATTTTAGTTCTACCCCAGTGGATATTTGCTAGGAAGAGTTTATCTGTTGTTAAAATTGCAATTGCTATAAAGAAATATCTTCTTTTAAACCAATGCCCAAAACATAGACTGTTATAACAGTTAAACAAACAAAACAAAGACATAGTTTACCTATTTAAAAAAAAATACAGCCTTCACAATGATAGAAGAATGAATCTGAATATTTGGGAAAGACTGGTGTCATTTGTTTGGGAGTTCTCATAAACACTTTGAGAAACCAAGATGTGATCATTAAAGTTACTAGGAAAATGCCTTTAAGGGGCTTGTGCAGGTAGTCTTGATTGAGATACATCTGAACTGATGGAGAAGATTAACAGCACAGCCAGTATCATAGCCAAGCTAGTAAAGTGACACAACTATTCACATGATTTTTTTCCTTGCTTCTGTGTTTATCCAGAGTCCTTTCCTTCAGTAGCAAAAAGCACTCAAAATACTGAGTACTTGATTAATTCCACTGAACACTGAATTATTTTAAGGTAGTAATTTCCTAAGATGAGGAGGAGGAGGATGACGATGATGATGCGTGTGAGAAAATGAAATCTAAGTCATATGCATGCATATAAAGTGTCAGGGTCCTCTAAGGTACTGGCTTGCCTTTTTCACTTGGGGATAAGATTTTAAAACATCCAGATTCATTAAATAAAATTTCCCATGGTTTCAACTTGTACTGAATGACTTCGTTTCCAAACGTTGCTTCTTCCATGGTTGCTGCCGCTATTTTTGGATCCTGGTCTTCTGGAGATACTCTCTCGGAGGCCCATTTTGCTTTGATTTTCTCTAAAAAACTCCCTTCTCAGTGTCAGCCAAGACTATCAACTTCTTGGTTGCTGCTCCTTTTCCTTCAAAATATGCTGACTACATAAAGCGTTAAGTGTTTTGTCTCTTGAAATTTTTTTAAGTGACTGTAGACTAACTTTTGTCATGTGGTGCATAGACTATGCATCACATGACAAAAATCAGTATTTTTCAATATAAAACCACCTCAGTCCATAGACAGGCAATTTGCGTCCTTCTAAAAACTAAACAAAAAAACTCCACAGATCTCATCTTGAGATATTAAGCCTTAAATCACTCTTATACTTGGCTATTGTCCATTAAAAGACAGGTATTTGAGTAGGCCTGATTTCATCAAGTTTGTAGCCAAACATACAGTCTGAGTTATAAACATAAATGGAGATAGTGTCCACACATACAAAGCGAAGATGAAAACTGAGGTAATTGAGCTAATTTTGATCATTCTGGCTCCTACCTCTCTTTAGGGAGAAGATCTACATAACTGAGCCTCCTCCTCTGGATCATGATCTCAATCACAGCAGTTACCCAGGCAGAGAAGACAGGTATCAGCTAATAATATAATCCTTTTATTTCTATTCTTGCTATTTCCTTTGTAAGAGATCATGGTACACTTATCTAGGGTAAGTATAATACATATTTTCCCATTTTCCATAACAATCTGTGCCAATATTTGAACATGGAATAGATAATGTGTAAAGAGTCCTGTACAGTAAATTCTTCATTAGTGCTACCTGTGATTTTCAGTGCTATGATCCTTAAATTATATAAAGATTATATTCCATCATATCACAAATTTCTGTACCAAGAAGTACAAATATGACCTTGTCATTGCAATTTATTATATTTTCTGTGGTTTATAGCTCATTGAAGTCAGTTTTTCTCAGACTATGAACTACACCCTACAAAGACACCTTGTCGTTTACTTTTAAAAAATCATGAGCAGAAACAATGCATGCCCGCATTTCTACAAAATAATGAAAATAATCGTCATATTAATAATGGAAAAATTATGTTCATTATTATATGTCTTTATTCTAACCCTCCATGACACATTTTTAAATTTTAAAAAGGCAAAAGAATTTTAAAACCACTTGATTATACATTTACTTAATTCAAGTTGTGCTAAGACTAAGTACTTAAATATGACATTAATGATTAGGACAAGGGTGCTGAGTTAGAGACCTTTCAGGTTGATAATAATGCCAGACAAATGCGTAGCTAGGATCCTATGAGCTTAAGGGATGCCAAACTCAGATAAACACCACACTGTTATGAGGGAGAAAACAGGGAGTAGTGATGCAAGCAGGGAATCCACAAGTATTTGAACTGGACCCCATAGTACCAACATAAAAATGATAGTTGTGTGAGTCAGACTCTGTGTTGCTTAGAAATCCAAATCAATTTAACAGAAATTTATTGCTTCTCATATTGTGAACTTCAAGGGTAAATCTGGAGATCCATGCCAAACTCAGAGATTAAAGCTGAAATGTATTTTTCTCTGGTTTTCATTGTGCATCTGTTTAATTCTCTTGGATGTTACTCTGAGCTTGGAACCATGGCAAAGAATTGGTTGAGCTCACTAGTTACTATTTTATGAAGAGAGTGGAATATGTTTTTGTTATCCTTATTCCAGTTTGAAAAATCCAAGCTAAAACTTCATGACTGAACTTACATTGTTATGAAAGGTAACTATGTTTTCATGCTTCAAAAGACTTTGAAGAAAATGAGAATTATATTAAGTATTTAAAAATGTTTTGTGATATAAAGCTGGAGATGACATGTGATAAAACTGAAGAAATGTTGTGCAAATAAAAGTGCTAGGATTTTGGAGAACAGATTACAGGAAATACTGTGAGTGAGTTAAAGAGCTTAAATATTATTTATAGATCAAAAAGGAAACATAAAATGTTTGAGGACATAATTAGCTATATAACAGACTGTAGACTGGGTTGTACTGGTGGATTAGAGACTATGGAGACAGGAAAAAGAAAGCCATCAAGAATATCAACCAGCAGACCAGAGCCAGAAAAAATAGTTTTTAGTCCTGGAGTGTCATTATCTAGCTACCTAGTGTTTGGTGAATTGAATCTTTTTTGGTATGTTTCCACATTTACAAAACTGGGAATCAGAATATTTCTTCCATCAATCCATTAATATGATACTACAAATAATAAGTATGATTGCCTTGAATAATTTTGAAGTATTAAACAAATGCAGATGTTATTATTCATAATAGTGCCATTCAAGATTTCTTCCCATTAAGGAATGGAAGACCTTTTGCAAATTTGTCGCTACAGATAATTGCTTACTTGTCTGAATGGCAAAGCCATTTAAGCTGTACCAGAGACACAAGAAAATAAGCAAGTTTTATTGCAAATTAAGAAAAATAGTTACTTAATGTCTGACACCAATGTCTCACTCGAATTGTTCAAAAAACAGTCTGTGAACAAGAAGAAAATGCCAATATGATTCAATGGAAAGGTTCTGAGTTATGGAAATAAACTTGCATGATATTTGGTAACTACTGTACATACTACAGATTGTGTTCCCTGGAAACATCTAAAAGCTTTAAACAAATGAGAAATACATGTATTTCTTTGGGTAATAAATTAATCTAAGCCTTATCTGGCAAATGGCAATAAAAATATCAAAAGTCCTAATAAATTATCTGTCATTCAATAAATGTTATTCTCTCCATATTTTTTGGTTTTCAACATGGATTTCACCTTTCTTTTCTTAGTCCCAAGCCATAAATATTAACTCAATATAGTAAATTAAATCATTATTATAAATAAAAGCTAGTTATCCATCAAACTGTAGACTCTTGAATGATCTCTCTATATCTTCTCAATCAAAAATTATTATTCTGTATCTTCTATAAGATCAATGTTCTCATTGCTTATCATTAGAAAATAAGCAAATTGTTAATGCTGATTTTCAAAAATAAAATTTATAAACACAACAAATTAAAGAAAAATCATTCAGGAGGATAAAACCTCATTCTTTCAATTCCTCTGGAAATAAGAATTTAGTTCACTTGAGAAAAGTACATAGCTTTGAAATTAAAAGTTGAAGTAAATTTTAATTTGCATTTTTCTTTCAAAAGAAAAGCTGTTACTACAAGTTATTAAAATTTTATCATATTACTTTCTGGCATACATAAAATCTAAGGTACTATTATAAGGTAGTCCTACGTTACAATGAAATACGAAATTGCAGTAAAGTATAAAAGTAGGATAAGAAAGTTTGGCCTTTTCCTTTTTTACCTTTTAAGTTTTGTTTTGTTTTTTAAATCTCAGTTTAACATTACTCAGACAATGATTGTAAATTATAATAGTTTCCATTGCATGGGCTATACTTTAATGCTTCTATAGATAATATTTGTAAACTCTGCTGACCTTTTGAACTGTTTCAGTTGTACAATCAAACCTCATAGTTGCCAGTATTAGTTTTCTACTTTTAAAATACTTTTGGGGTTTTGATTATAACTTAATGGTTCAATGATTTTGAACTCTGGATAATATGTAAAATGCTTAACATTTTACCAAATAGGTAAGAGTGGTTTTTACAAACCCTTAATAATTGGTGATTCATCCCCCAAATACATTCTCCCTAAAATAGTTAAATTGACTTTTTCTGTGGTATACCACAGCATATGTATATTTAATTCTGTGCTGTAGTTATTTTTATCGGATATATTACAAGCTAAGGAAAAGAGAAATGTAAAAGAATACTCAAGTTTAAACTTTAACTTACTTACATTAATACAGTTCTTCCATTATTCCATTTGGTGTTGAGAAAAATTATTGACAAGGAAAACAAAGTAAACAAAATTGGGAAAAAAGAAAATAAAAACACTAAAATTAAAAACTGTGGACTTTGATCTTTAAAAACTCACATGAAGCTACAGAAAAGACACCTGACATTTTTTAATCTAAGCTCCAGTCTTAAATTTTAGACACACTTTAAATAACGGAACATTTCAGAAAAGGTTAATTTCAGTGATGGCAGAAAAAGTGATTTTAATCACTGCTCTTCATCAAAGGAATCAATAATAACAACAACAAAAGTCAGCTCCTGTGGTTCACAGCATTCTGACACCAGGATATCACATAGGCGTTTGAATTCATTGACCACCATACGTTAAGTGGGGCTCAAAAGGCAAATAAGCTTCTGTATTTGCTCACATGGCCGGAAAACAAATGCTGTTATATCAGGTCTAAGGTGGGACTATTTTAGCTTGAAACAAACTTCTTGAACTTTGTCAGTCCATAGCATAGTAGCGTGTTGAGAAAGACACACTGCAAGTCAGGCAGACACAAAATTCAGTCTATCACCATTGATTATTGTTTATCTAATCTTCAAAGTTTTAAAATTATTGGAATCTACTTATTTACTGGACTGGAAAAAAAAACAATTAGCTCACAGCACCTTTTTTGGCATTAAGTAGGAGAGTGTGTATAAAGTATTTGTCAGGAAAATTTTTTCAATAATTGTTCAATGATTGTTGCATTTTTGGTAATTGTTGCATTTATTCTACTGCACTGTACTTCAATGCAACAATGCCAGAGGCGGCAGAGCATGATGGCAACTGTGAGGTTACCTAGATTCACACCCTGGCTCTAATTAATCTTTAAAATAGATCAATGCAAGTATTTTCTCTGCAGGGACATTATGATGAGTACGTGGGCTAGTATGTGTAAAGTGCTTCAAAGAGTGGCTGGTACCTGGCTAGGAGCATCGAGATATTTCCTGTTGCTGATGTTTGTGATTGCCATTATTTTACTGGGTTATTGGTGCTTTGTTAGTCTCCATATATTCTCTCAACAGTTTGACTCCATGTTCCTCCCACTTACAGAAACTAGAATCCTTTTCATTTTTATTTTATTCACATGAATGGCTTTGTCTTTAGGCATCTCCTTTTGTGGTGTACTTGTTTTCTGGAAAGGTTGGTTTTACTTGTGTTCTATCTCCATCCTTAAGAGAAACAAAGAAACAGATTTCTGAACGAACAAGCACACGGAGGCAGAGAAATACTTTTAAAAGTGGCCAAAGTCCAACAATAAGGTGTGAGGGTGACAGGGATCAAACTGGAATGGCAAAACAGTGAGTGTGTGCTTCTTCATTTTGACCAGAAATAATAATACTAAGCCTTATGTTTGCTATTTATTATTTGTTTGTTTACTTGGATGATTAGGAGGGAAGTTGTGGATCAAACCCAAGGCCTTGAACATACTAGGAGGCAAACAATCCATCACCAAGCAATGCACCCATTCATATGGTTGCTGTTGACAAAATTAATAAATGTTATTTTACTGAATAAATGCAAATTATTTTCCCCTGTATCTTTACTTATCTATCTACCTACCTATCTATCTATTTATCATCTATCTAACTCTCCTTTAAGGAATCAGCTCATGTAACTATGGGACCAGGCATCCAAATATTTAAACCAATCCAGTAACATGGAAATTCAATGCAGGAACTAATGTTGTAATTTTAAAGAAGAATTCCTTCTTATTTCCACCTGGATGAGGTCCATTCACTTTACAGTTGTTAATCCTTTACTCTGAATCAATTTGAAGCTTATGATGTTAACTGCATCTATTAAATACCATCATTACTGTAAAACCTAGATGAATGTGTAATTAAATAACTATCTACTATATCCTAATGTACCTAGGGTGGCATGAAACTTCCTATCACAGCATTCTGATGGATTCTTTCATGTTGAATCTGATTTTTTATGAGAATAACAACTAATTTATTCATCAAAAGCTTATTATTACCAATGATAAGTGGGGTGATTAAGGACCTTCTGCAGGGCTAAACTAACATGTTTGAGTTTTGGTTTTACTTGTGATCTGATTTCAGATATGGTATTTAACTTCTGTGTCTCAGTCAATAACATTTAGACAATAATTGTATTTATTTTATGTTGTGAATGTTAGTTAATTCAGCTAATATTTATAGAGTGCTTTGATTCATGCTTGTGACGTAATTAATGCTCATATAGAAATTGTTATATAGTTCTCCATAGACTCAGAGATCACAGGTCACTGGCAACAAACCAAGAATAACTAACTATGACATGAAGTATTATAATGAATACATTGAGATATTCTATGAAAGTAAAGGAAAAAACATTAATTCTTCTTGGACACCAGTAAAGGGATAACCTCTTAAAGAGTCTTATTGTTTTTAGAAGCAGAAGGAAGTACAGAAATGGCAACCTATGGGTGAAACTTGTATACATTTTGGGAGTCTTACAAATTTCTACAATTTAAGAATCTTTTCAGACTTTTGCAAGACAGATATACAGATATGGCTAGGGTTTTCTTTTTCTTTTTTAATACTTTAGAGGTGAGGTTCTCAATGCCTAGGCCACAGACTATTACCAAACCCTGACCTCTCAGACACTGAGCTGCTTGGTAGAGGTGAGTTGAAGTCTATTCAGAGAAGTTTACAGATGCTCCCCATTACCAGCTGAGCTCCGCCTGCTGTCAGATGGGTGGTTGCATTAGGTTCTTATTAGAGTGCAAACCTTACTGTGAACTGTGCATGCGAGGAATTTAGGTTGCTTGCTCCTTTAAATTATCCTAATATGCACTTCCCAGCCTCAGGCCACGGAAAAATTGTCTTCAGGGAAACCAGTTCCTAGAGCCAAAATCATGGAGTATTGCTGTTTTAGAGCACATTATAAACAAAACTCAAGTTACTGCTCTCAGGTCACACATGTATTCAAAATTATTCCAATAGCCATTTACATAAAATATAACTATTTTCTATCAGAAAAAAACTTTAGAGAAGTCCTACTACTAATCATGAGATAGGCAGTACATGGGACTATATGTACGCGCAAGCCTTAGCTTGAAGTTCTAAGCCTTAGAATTTCTAGACATTGCAAATTATGCTTCAGCCAAAGTTTCAACCCATACAAAGCCAGTATCTGCCTTTGGTAATATATTATGCCCCACCATACTTATCCAAGTGGTTTTGGCATAGCTATTAAACTGTTACTCTGAACATTTTCTGTGTCCACAGCGCCACTAGTTCAAGCAATCTATTTGTTTATTGTTGATTGTCTCTCATCTTGTATATATGGAGATGACAGTTTCAGTCAGAGTGCCAGGCTTATGGTGAGTAACACATTCTTATTTAATTGAAAAATTAACATTTTCTGAATGAGTCATTTTAGTAAAAAAAAAATTATTCACTTATGTCACAGAATCCTGTTTCTTAAAATAGGGTAATTAACAAATCAAACACTTGTAAAGAGACAAATTGTCTTAAATTTGTGAGATTATCTCTGTTACATTCCAGAGAGTCAAGAATGCCTGTTTATATCAAAGGTTTGTTATAAGAAAATAGTTTTCATTTTATTATTTTCTAAAACAGAAGTTTTCTCTTTATAACCAGTTAAAAATGTGTGTTATATATGTTTAAATAATCACAAAAATATAATGACAACATTTAAAAGTTGTAGGTTCCTCAAGAATCTGTCCTCAGATGTCCGGTCACTCACAAACATGCATTTGGAAAACATGAGCTATATACATTTCTAGTTCATAGTGGTGATGGTAGAAAAATATAAATGTTGTATTTATATTCTGAAGAAACTCCAGTTGATACAATCTCCTAATATTTCTGGTAGAGTTTGGGAAATTGGAGTAAAGAAACTCTAATTTGCATGAGGTTAAGTGAAATATATAGTTGTAATTTTTTAGAATTTTTATTTTAAAGAGCATAAAACAGAATAAGACCAATCAAAACAAATCAGTGTAAGAGATACAAGACTTCAAAACATTACAAAATCAACAATGGTTACCATAATACCTTTGATGTCTTCAAAATAGCTGCAGATAACTTTAGACATAGTAAAAATTCAACAGAATAGAATAGAATAAAAACAATAAAAACAAGACAATGAATACAATAAAAGACTTCAAAGCAAGACAATAGTAAATCCAAAATTGCTACCATAATATAGCTTACTATCTTTGAAATAGCTGCTCATGCCATCAGATTTAACATAATCAAACAAAACAAAAGAGAATAAAACCCAACCCAACAAAACAATGGAAACAATACAGGAATTCAAAACAAGACCATAGGGAATCAACAATGGCTGCAACCCTCAGGAGATCCCCCCTAGAAGCCACACTACTACCGCTATCCTCTGAACCTATGATCAGACCACTGGCCCTACACCTGCACTGTTAGTGAAACACCAAAGCACCACAGGCATCCAACTGCACTTCCCTTCAATAGCTATCATCACAGCCTGTGTTTCTCTGGATAAGCTGGTTGCTTATGGGGGTGTTGTAGGGGTGAATTGGTACTTCTTGGTGCGTAAGAAGTTGGGGTTTGGCTGTTCCCAGTCCAACTGTGGCCCACATGTGGCGCTGGTTCCCAAACTGGGCTCGCTTACTGGTGTGGCCATGTTTTCTCTCCCCCAAGTCTGCATATGGCACTGACTCACAGGGAGAGATGGTGCCGACTCATGGGGAGAGCCTTGGGTCTGGTTGTTCCATCTGGTGACCGCCAGTGCATGGCAATTGTTCCCTACTGAATTATATGATTTTAATAACTTGGAAAATTGTTTTCAATGAATAGGCCATCATCACCTCAATTTTATCATTACTTCATCATGATTATGGGAAACATTTAACCAAATAATCACTGCTATTCAAAGTTTTCCCCTCATCTCATTTGATATGAAAGATAGCTTGATATTTGAAATTTTATTTGACATTATAAAAACCACAAAAATTAGTCATGAAGCAAAACTACACACAGCTTGAAAACATGTTAGACAAAATTGATATATACTTTCAGCCATTTCTAAAAGTCTCATAAAAGCAACTTAATAATTCTAACAATAGTTCCACTATTGACTAAAATTATATTCTTATTGTTAAAGAAATTAACTGTCATCTAATGTTTTCATATTTGTTTATGTAAAAAGACTTTGAAATAAATTTATACTTACATAAATTTCAGAAATTAAGCTTCTGAATACGACATGGCTTGTAAATCAAAATGCAAATGGGAAAAACATGGATTTTAAACAATTATTGATATTAGGATTAATAAATACTGAAAAGATAATTTTCTTTTAAAATCTTGACAATCCAATAACCCTCATATTGTTTTACTGCTATACCTAATTTTAATGAAGCTGAAAATATCATTTTTTAAAAAATATGAAATAATTACAGAAAGAGAAAAATACATAGAACTATGAACAGTAATAATTTAAAAGAATCAAACACTTACATTTGTTTAAGTGTGCTGCGAAGAGCTTACTGACTTCTATGTAGCACCAAAAGCTACATAAGAGGGTTGGGACCCAGAATGGTGTCACAGGATACTACCATCATATTTATTTATTCAAATATTTATAGACTGTTCAATTTTGTCAAAATAGTAAAAGTAATTTGAGGATTGCAAAGATGTATAAGATGCCACCTTTATCATTTGACAGGATGAAAAATCACTCATACTAAAAGCAAAAACAAAGGGAAAAATTGTAAGGTAATTGTACAGGTAAAACCAGAATTCAAGAAAGTTCTGAAAAACAGGATGAAGAAATCATTAAAAAGCTGCATAGCAGAGAAGCATGTAATCTTGGCTTGGAAGGATGCATCCAGTATGGATCTGTGGGAAGGGTATTTTCAATCTAAAGCTAAGATTACAAGTATAATATACAAGAGACTAGAAATGAGTAAGACCGGAGTATTAAGACTTATAGCAAAAACTCAACACTATGAAAATAAAACCCGAGCTTTATTTTTTTAATCAAATACCTCTTTGACTGGTTAAAATTATCTGGTGCTGCATAAAAAACCACCACAACATTTAGTGTTTTAAAACAGTGACAATTTTTTAGATCAATATTCTAGAAATTGGCGATTTAGGCATGGCTCAAAGGAGTGGTTCTTTTTGCTTGGGTTAACCTCCAGTGATTCCATTTGGAAACTCAGCAATTTGCAATCAACCTGCAGATAAACAAGAGACGGGTTAGTTTAGGATGGCTTCAGCTGGGATAATTCATCTCTGCTGCATGTGTTGCTCACCCTCCAGCTGGCTAACCTGGGACATCCACATAACATTTTGAGAGAGCTGGTAGAAGACTAGACAGACTTCATATGGCAGGTGTCGCTTCTATCACATGCTCTTGGCCAAAATTCTCAGGCCAGCCCAGATTCAGGAAACTGGGAAACAAAATCCACCCCCTGAGGGAGCAGTTACAAACTCATCAGAGTGTAGAATCAGAAAGGATTGGAGAACTGGGGCCATGTATAATCAATCTAATACACAATAAGAAGAAAAATAATTAACATTATAAAAAACTGTTCAGCTTCCTCAGATAGATGCTAGAATCTTAACACTCGACAGTTATAGGTACTCAAAAGTATTAAGCACAAACACAGTCAGCCTAGAATCTTAATCATAGAAAATCAGACAGTTTCTGTCTGCTTTATTTTACAGCAAATTTGTATCCAGTCACTGTCAGAACTATAAAGGACTGGCAGAGTATTTTGTTTTCTTTCTTCAATTCAATGTCTTTTAACTTATCAACTGCCATTACAATAAGGAACATCAATTAATGCTAAATTACAAAGAGATTCTTGTGGGATTGCCTATTACAGCCGCCTTGATGCCAAAACCATTCAAAGTGATGAATGTTTTACGCTGAATACCAAATACACTCATAATTATTTTGCCGTTTACTCAAAGTGTTGCCAATCTACCTTTGATTCTAAAGAAACTGCACATCTTTATCCACTTGAAAATAAAATCTTGTGCTCATGAGATCAACACAAAAGCCCTTTTATGTGGGTCAAAAGGATGCTTCCCCCATGCCCATTTAATATGTTTTCTCTGAAGTTTTCTATGCTGCCCTTAGGGCCATCCTCATACTAGCGATAAGCATGTAACTTGCATAGCAAACTCCCTCTCTCCCAACCTCACATCACAATATTCAGGGTTCAGTGTGTCCCATAATAAAACCATGTATTTTTGTATGCTCTACGCATACAGCTGAGGTATTGCTCTGTGAATAGAGCCTTACAATATGGACACAGTTTACTGGGAACTTAGCATTTAAACGACTTTCATCTTGACAATGACTGACACATCTTGCTGAGAATATTATATATTTAGAAGACTTTTTTTGAAGGCTCCCTACTTAAGAATCACGTCTCATCATACTCAATGAACTTCTGAACTAAGTCTTAAATGTTTAAAGAAGGGTCATAAAGCCAGTCTGCTACAAAAGTCTGCAACTAGCACCCAACTCACACCGCAGAAGAAATTCACGCAGAATAATTTTTCTGAAGTTTTTTTTTTTCCATTTAAAATACCCTTCTACTTTTACCTTTGAATATTTCTCATTGCAATGAGAATTTGTGCTGGAATTAAGCAAAGAAGAAGACAAACCCTAGAGGGGGAAAGTACATCACATTCTTCATAAACTTTGAAAGAATTTCTTGAACACTGCTCCATTTACACAGCAGATCAAGGAAGGCTAGAATCCAATTTCAAATCAAATAACCCCCATATCGACGTGCAGGATAGTTGATAGTGCACTCTCATCAACTCTGTGCTTTCTGGTAGGTAATGTGCACAGCGTAACTTAGAGTAACCATTTGGCAGAAAACCGCTCTAGTCAAATTGAAATAGCCTTTAGAGTCTTGGTTAGAATGGAGAGCCATAATGTATGCTTGTCATTTGATGAAAAATAGTGTGCTTAAATTAAGGGGAAAAAAATCCCACTGTCCAGATCTGAGCCTGCACAATGACACAGGTGTCAAGATCTTATTTAAAAGTGTTAAGGTATACTACTGCTCAGCAGCACAATTTGTAAGGAAACATGCGATCATGTGCCAGAGACTAAAGATTTGCTGCCTGATATGAGCACAGGTAGTGATAAAATATGTTTCTTCCAGATAATTACTTGCTGCTCAAGGAAAGTGGCATTTCTAAATTGATATTTCAATACAGCATAAACAGATTATGTTGCACAGGTAACATGAGCTGGTTTTTGTCACATTTGGACTTGAAATCACTCAATGTCACCTATGACAATTTTTTATGCTTACAAAGCAATATAACTTCTTCAGAGTAAGAAAGTGTCCATTTATATGGGCATAATGAAACATTTAGGCTTTAGATGACAAAATATTTTCAACTGTTTCAAAGGATTCTAAAGTATTCCTGAATAAAGGTCTGAATAAAGACCTGAATAAAGCTCTATGAACATTTAGAAATACAGCAATCCTATGACATGTATTATTTGTAAGTTTGATAAAGTAATAATAATTTACTTTTAGGTTTTATTTTAAGGAATTTATATGGATGCTATTTAATTCTTTAAAAAACACTGCAAGTTACAGAATGTTTTCTCATATTTTCAGTGATAAAACAAGGTGAAGAGAGATAAAATGACTTGTCTAAGGTCCTTCAGGTGTGAGGCTCCAGATTCAGATATTTTGATTTGAAAACTTGTTATATAATAATAAACACTTTACATGCCACAGTTAGAATTGATGAGAAATGTTAAAGCTTTTTATCTATAACTATAAGCAAATATGTCATGATCAAATAACATGAAAAAATTTCCGGCTCATTCTAGTATCTTTTTTAAGTAAAATATCAGTACAGTGCTGTGCTATAGCCTGTAAACTCTTAGCTTAAAAGGCCGTGATCACCTTCAGATCCATGGATGACTTCCTAATCTTTTCTTTTAATAAATTCCCCAAAACATGAAAGGTAGAATAAAACATGTATGGCTAGGAATTAAAAATATCTCAGAAGATAGGAATTAGCACAAAATGCCTCACCAGCTTAGAATACAAACTATGAAGGTATCTCACTCAGTATTTGAAGGAACATAGCTCTGAATCTTCCAAAATGTCTCTTTTGGCAAGTTCTGAAATCAATAGATAACTTATTTTTGGTAGAAAATTTTCCAATCCTTGACAATGGGTGAGGGGCATGAAGGACTGGCAAATTCTTAAAATTGCAAAGTTTTTAAAGCCACAGAGTAAAAGGGCTAATGATCATAATATTTAGTGAATAGACTGTCACAGATTGTCTCTGCTTTCGTAAGACCTCTTGATTTAGGTTGCGTTTTGTCATTCTAGTGAAATTTTGAGATTTGAGAGACCTTGGCTGAGTGAGTGCAAGAGACTTGGGAACTTCATTGCTTCTTTCATAGATTTTACAAAATACTCCCATTTTGTGCTAATTCCTATCTTCTGAGATATTTTTAATTCCTAGTCATATCTGGGATTTTGCTCTGCAAGTTTGTTTGGTTTTAACTTTCTGCTTTGTAAGCAATTAACTTACTTGTATATTTTTTTGAACTTCACAAGTCAATTACAGCTAATTCACCCCATTCTCATTTCAAATTCTCTTGATTTCCATTCGAGATCATAGAATATTGTGTCTCCTGTAGCCTTTTTTATCTTCATAGTTTTGTTTTTGTTAACTTGGCCAGCCAAACAAACAATATTTCTTAGGTTCTTAGTGACTTAGAAAGAGTATAAGTAAATATATATAAGCAAGTATGTATTTGATTGCTAAAGTTTTCTCAAGGGGCATGAATATAGCTCAGCGGCACAGCACCAGCCTGGAAAGTACAAAGTTCTGAGTTTGATTCTCTGCACCAAATAAATAAATAAATAAAATAAAATAAAGATTTCCCAATAATGGTATCAAAATAATTCAATATTGGTTAAGATGTCAAATAACAGAGAAAAATTATACCTTTAACTTGAGTTTATCTCTTTGGTTTATAATGCCATATTTAATGAAGTGTTAGATTGTTAGTAAAAATTTTATATATCTTTCTAAATATTTCCAAATATTTCTTCATCTTAACCTACTCTTATCCATTAAATTCTTCTTAAGAGTCAACTTATTATTTTTCCAGAACCTGACAATTTAAACTGCTCAAACCACAGATTTTTGATCTGACACCTTCAGCCCTGTTTCTTGGAAGTCTTTTCTTTCTTGTTGCCCGTGACATTCTCATTCTAGTTCTCTTTACTACTTTCTAGTCCTCAAGACCGCAATTTGCCATTCATACCTTTGCCACTCACTTCTTATATTAAATGCAGGTCTTTCTTAAGGCTTTGCTGTATGCCTTCTACTATCAGTTACCTACCTTGACAGTCTAAGTCCCAATCTCTAATCAGCATCCTTCTAAAACTTTCCTTACACTTTGGAAAATTTAACCATTGTCCTGTGTGGACTGTATTCAATTAAGAAACACCTGGTAGATTTGTAAACTCCTGGGTGTGTGTGTGGAAGGCAGATGTGGAAGTATGAACTTGATTATTTATCAAAGACCCTCTTGAGTTCTTCTTTGGCACCATTCCCCTGCTCTGCTCCCTGGCTGCCTTGAACTAAGAAGATTTTCCCTGCTACACCTTCCATTGTGATGCTCCTGCCTTGGAATTATCTGACTATGGACTCAATGTTTTCAAAACTGTGAACAAAATTCACAGTTAAAGAACAAAGTCCTTTAAGCTGTGAATGAATGTCTGGTGTTGTGCCCTACAATGGAAAGCTTGCTAATACAGCCAATCATTCATTTAGGTTCTAAATAACCTTATCTGCTGTGCATTTCAAACCTTGCACAGTTAGTCTGTGTATCATTGTCTACCATAGAACTTGTTGCTAGGACTGAATACTATGTCTGACATTGGTGCAAGCTATTAACTTTGTAGATTGGGTATAGTGGGTCATGTACTAATAGCAAGTTTGCCAAGGATTTTTCTTATAGTCATGGCCTCAGGATTTGCAGGAGCATCAAGAGAGGTTATGTATCCAGGTGAAACACTTTTAAATTCTCTGTTATATCACATTCTCTAGTGTCCCACCAACTCAAGCAATTACATGGCTAAACTGAGTTTAATCCGAGGAGGCTGTTCAAAGCCACAGACACAAGATATCATTAGCTGGACAAGTTGGGGACCATTACAGCAATAGTATGCAGCACTCTAAAGTGTTTCTTCTCACGTTTGATGCTCTCGAAGTCCTCATCATCCAAATGTAAAACTCTCGAGTTTTTACCTTCTCTTAAGCACACCTTGAGCAGTGGCATAACTAGGGATGAGGGTTCAAGCCCCTCCAAGGGAAAAATTTTTGATTGCCTTAAAGGAAAATTACATGGTAATATTTTATGGTTCTTTTAAACTATATTTGATGGTAAGGTAATGTTCTCTATGTGCACTTCTCTAGGAAGATTGCTGACACGTAAATTGCACTGATTGCCATATGTGTTTTCACTGCTGGGCCATTGAAGGACTTCTCCAAGCATCACAAACTGTGCATTGAGTCCCTAAGCCATATTTCATAATATTGGTCTCTAAAATATGAAGTTTCATTTGCTCTGCTCAGAAGTTTGTATTCAAGTTCAAGGTAGACCTCAAAAATGTGCAATTTTTATAAATTCACAGAAATTTCTTCCATGCAATGAAGTTCAGGACTGAAAAGCTTAGAATAAAAGTCAAATCTTGGATTTTTAACTAATTTGAGATTAGTGGATTTTTGAAGGCCCATTGATATTTGGTGGAGTCTATATAAATTTTTTAGGTTGTAAAATATGTGAATGTGGGTTAATGTGAATTTTTCAATGCCCATCTTTGACATCTGGCTTAGCTTGTTTCACTTGTATTGGCATTCTTCTCACAACTTCTATGTTGTCATCCACCAAATCTCTCTCTATAAGTTTAACAGTTTCCTTTCACTGAATTTCAGCTCCACACATCTTTTCCCCTATGCTTCCTACTTTGGTACTCCGTAATAAAATCATCTCATGTTTATGAAGGAATTACAGTTACAAACTGTTTCCATAGGCATTAACTCATTTGATTCTCTCAAACTTCTCTGTGAGGAAAGTACCATCATTCCATTTATAGTCTGATCAATTTAAATACATAAGTCTTTTTGTCCAGTTGACAAAAGACTGAAAAAGAACTTTAGTCTTTTGATCTCATTAGAATGCGACAGCAGAATCAGGGAGTCTCATTTGACTCTTTACAAATTTGGACCTTTTATAAAAATTGTTTATCAAGCCTAGGAAAACACTGGAGAATCTTAGAATGATAGTATTAGCAATTACCTTTGTGCCAAAATTTAGAATGATACACTTTGAGAAATACCTGCATCAATCTATGTCTCACTGTGAAGGATAGTAGATAACAGAAAGTTCAAAGCAAGGCAATTCCTAACCAGAAAAAATATACCAAGATTTTTGGCATTAATCTATAAGTATGATTAAATTTGGATATTTCTGAGGTTAATGAATGTCTCTATTCTCACACCACTGGTGTTCTGTTTCCTAAAAGAATAAAACAGTTCCCTATGGATGTTACTCGAGGTACTATATTCAAATTGTATGAAGCATGCTATGTATTTAATTCAACTGTCCAAATAATTCAAAAGAACTTTGTAAACAATGGAGTGGATATGGGGATTCAAACCAACATTATTCAAGCAGGTAGAAAAGTAATTTGTTGGTACACTCTAATTACAAGAGCATTCTTCTTCATGTCTTGGGAAATGAAGATATATCATTGGAAATCATGTTTGTATCATTTTTTTACTAGATAGATTGGCATTTCTTGGGCACTTAATGGCAAGCCATGACCATTTTGTTTTTGTACTGGGGACTGAACCCAGTACAAAACTATACTGAACTACATCTATAACCCTTTTTAATTTATTTTTTTAAATTTGAGGCAGACTCAAGTTGTTAAACTGCCCAAGATGGGTTTGAGTTTATAATCTTCCTGCCTCAGTCTCCCAGAGTCTGGGGATTACAGGTGTGCATCACCACGTGTCAGACTTAAGGATGACATTTTTTTTGTACTGGGGATTGAATTCACTACCTCTTGCTTGCCAGGCAGGAACTAAACCCTTGTCCCAGTATGACATTCTTGGCAAACCAATGATGCACAAAATATCATGGAGGAAGATATGTATTGAGTGACTCTAACAAGACAGTCCACTATCACCTGAAAAGAAATTGAAGTGTGCTGACTCTAAAAGCCACCTACCTTTCAACACTGGCTAGTTGTCTACTATAGTACAATGTAAAAACTATGCTCTTAGAAGCATGACTTGGGTCTTAACATCAAGAACTATAGCATGACTTGTTAAATTATAAATAGCTAAAGCAGAAACAATTCGTTTTTCTTATAGGAGTCAAATATGTGGAGGAGTAATGTCTTCTACTTCTCTGGAAAGGTGGCTACCAGCATTAACTTCTATGGACAGAGACTCATAAGTTGTTTCTGATCCAATATGATATTTCTGCAGTGTTCAGGAGGATTCCTTTCAAAAATAGTATCTGGCCTATATTTCTCTATCTCTTCAGTTTATCAGAATTCCCCTGTCTCCCATCTTGCTTCTCTTGTTTAACTAACTTTGCCAGGTCTTCCTAGCTTGTAGCTTATGTAAGTGTTTTTCATCTGTAATCTAAAACAACCAGAATTTCAAGTTCCCTAGTAATTTTTCCTTTCTTCTTTGGTAAATGCTCACTATAAATGTCCCTTTGAAAATGAAAGTGCTTATAATATTTTACAAGAGATTCATCATTATGTAGATTATAAAGTAAAAACTAGATAAAAAGAATGAAATGCAATATGGTGTGTCCATAGAATAGAATACAACACAATCATAAAATGATGATTCAAAAGTACATGTTGTAGGCAGGCTATGTTTGTGAAGTACTGTTGGGTGAAAGCTACCCACGATACATGGGTTTGGGGTTATGCTGTAGCTAACTTGTCCCTACGTGACTGTCAACTATACCATCTCTTTCTGCCTTCTCCTTTGGGGACTTTACATGTGAAGCTTGAAGTCACCCATGGTGAGAATATTTACAACAGAGGCACTGCCAGTGCTACTGATCAGCCCTTTATTTATGTTATCAGGAGAGTCTGTTGTATCATATCTATGTACAAATCTGTCTTAGTCACTTTCTTCATTGCTGGGACAGAGTACTCATCATCTGCTGTTTAAAGGAGGAGAGTTTATTTTGGTGCATGGTTTAGAAGTTTCAGCCCTTGTGTGGGTGACAGTGTGGTGGAAGGGGCTGGGCAAAGCAAAGCCATTCATTTCATGGCAGCCAGAAAGCAGAGTGAGAAAGGAAGGGAGCGAAAGTGGAATATAACTTTCCAAGTCATGCCTGCGGTGACCTGCCTCCCCTAACCAGACCCCACCTCCTATCCGCAAGTTAGCTATAACACTGCCATAGTCCAATAACCTTCTAAAAGTCCCACCTACAAGTGCATGAGTTTTGGGAGGACATCTATGTAAAAACAATAATGATATATATGTTTAAAGTTGAAAAATTTATGTGCATGTGAGAAAGGAATAGAGAAAGAGTCTCTAAGGTCATAAAATTGGTTATCTATGGAGGGTTGGGTTATGTTTCCCTTTCTTGTTTGCTTATCTTTTTAAGATTTTCTTTAGCAGAGAAGCCTATTTCTTAATTTCATAAATGAATGCAATCATGTTTAAGTAAAAAGCACTCCCTAACAAAATTATTAAAAGAAAATTCTTTACCCAGCTGCTAATAATATGATTTTTTGTGCCATAAGTCCTAACATATCCCTGTTAATGTATAAGATTTAGCAAGAGACTAAAAATCACAAAGGAATTCACTTTAACCCAGTTACCTAAACTTTTCAGTAATGTCCAAGTACAACAGATCAGTCATAAAGGAAAAAAGATGATGGAGGACAAGGGAACACATCTTCTTTCTCTTGACATACTTCTGATTAAGAGAGTCTGAACTTAGAAAACTTCTTACCCTAATAACTAGGGTGATTCTACTTACCTCAGGGAGTCTTGGTTTAAGGGTTTTGAGAATGTGGGAAGATGGGCAAAAGTGGCATTATCAGATGTGAAGAAGGAGTCAAAAGAAGCCAGCTTTTACCATTTGGATGATTTTAGCTTGGTTGTAGTGGCTTTATGCTTGAATATTCCTGATATTTATTGTCTTCTGCTAAACATGGCTCAAGTAACTTCAAGACTGTTAAGTGTATGTTCATGTACACATACCTAGATGTAAATTTGTTAATTTCTCTAGTTCCTGAATACACTGTATCAAGTGATCACAGAAATCCTTAAAACTTTTCCAAAATTGCTTTAAACTAACATATACTGAAAATAATTTTCACCAATTTTGAGCATTAAAGTTAGTGTGCATATATGTTCACACACCTGTATTTGCAAACCATCTTTTGCTACTTGTATGTGACAGTAGAGAGAAATAGATAGTATTTTGAGAATGGAAAAAACAGGCATCTTTTTATAGAATCTTAACACTAGGGGAATTTTAAGCTGTAAAAATTCTGCCTTTTTAAATTTTACTTTCTCTATTTTAAACTCAACCTTCAGAGAATTAGTTTTAAATTTGTATCCTTGACATGCTCTCCAGTGGCTGGCTGGGAATTCAAAGTGTTCAGGCGTTTATTAAACAACGTCAGAGAATTGTTTGTTTGCTTGGTTCTTACCTTTTGGCTAACAATTCTTGTGGAATTATTTTATCCTTTTGTATTCCTGATTTGGTTTTCACTGACTATATTGCTTTTCGCCTCTTGTCATAATTATCTGTAATGTAGTCAGTTTTGAAAGTAAGCTCAGATTTGCCCTAGAGGTGGCAGAATTTCTGTGGTGGGTAGTGAAATGATTGTTCCATATAACTTTATAAAGTGTAAAAACGTCTGAAATGAAAGGAGCTATATAAATGTAGGGCTGTCATTTTAAATTGCCATTACCGTTTGAAACTCTCAAGAGAAGCATTACTGAAATCTGGCGTATGCACTATATTAGATTGCTTAATATCATTAAAGCATGTGCAGCAAATGAAAATACCAATTTCCTCTTCTATGTTGCTCATGTTTAAGGCTGTGTATCCAAAGCTAGCATGACTCACAGCTCATTCCAGCACGTTAACATTCACTGAAGTTAACAAAGTATGAAGACAATGATGTTTATCAACCCTGGTGATTGCTTGTTTGTGTATGACTGTTTGTGAAAACAGATACTGATATAAGAAATTAAATGAAAGGAAACATATACCAGAGAAGTCTGATGAGACCAGCAAAGAAGCCCAGATAGAAACACACATAGCATATCACTGTGTGATTTATGTTTAGCATTGAAAATAAGGAAACCAAGAAATAACATGTACTTACAACTGCAGAAAAGAATTACAAGAACAGAAAAAATTACTGTAATAGTGAAAATGGCCTGCCCTGTAATATGAAACCAGACGTTCTTGTGGGTTCTGTTAGCGAGTTTGTTTTAGGAAAGGAGAATGCTCTGTATTATTGGAGCCGGGCACAACCTAGCAAGACTGAAATGCCAAGAAATAAGCAAGTGAGAGCAAGGCATCAGTGGCAAATTGGAATCTAAGGCCTTTTGTGCTTGTTAAATGGTGGAATGATTATAATTGGAAAAAGTGATGTGCATTAGTTCTGAGTGAATGTACAAGAAATGACAAGCGTGTAACTTAATGATTACTTCACGACACTCAGGACTGCCTTCTAGTCTCGCGCTGAAGAGTTCAGCCCTACAGCAGAGAAAGCCACATGCTTTCTCTTCCTATTCATGAGAATTCACAGGTCACATGGAAATAACCCTGAAGTGATAAGTCTTGCTTTAGGAAGTCCATTGCTTAAACTCTTACAAGTCATTGTGACAAAAAATGATGGGATTTATCCCAAATACATCTATATGTGTGTGTGTATATATATATATATATATATATATATATATATATATATATATATATATGTTTTGTTTTTCCTTGCACCTTCACAGTCATTGGTAAGCAATTGAACAGGATCCAGTTTTAAAGGAAGTAGCATATACTTACAGCTCGAGAGAGAAGGAAGGATATGGCAAAGTTTTTTCAAAATCAAATCTAATATTTGAGGGAGTAAAAGTATGCCATTTTTCTCTTCCCTTTATATTATTTATGTATAGTATGTCAGTTTTTTTTCTTAATGTTTAATGTTTTTATTTTAAAGAGGATAAAACAAAATAAAACCAATCAAAACAAACCAGATATAGGACTTCAAAACATTACAAAATCAACAATAGTTACCATATACTTTTTGATGTCTTCAAAATAGCTGCAGAGAACTTGAGACATAGTAAAAATCAAACAGAACAGAAAGAATAGAAACAACAAAAACAAGACAATGAATGCAACAAAGGACTTCAAAACAAGCCAATAGTAAATCCAAAATTGCTACCGTAATATCCATAATATAGTTTACTATCTTTGAAATAGCTGCTCCTGCCATCAGATTTAACATAATCAAAGAAAACAAAAGAGAATAAAGCCCAACCCAACAAAACAATGGAAATTATTTGACTATTCAAAATAAGATCATAGGGAATCAACAATGGCTGTGACCCTCAGAAGGAGATCCTCCTTAAATATCACACTGTATACCACTGTTTTCTGAACCTATGATCAGACCACTGGCCATAGACCTGCGATGCCAGTGGAACACCAAGCACCACAGGCATCCAACTGTATTTAACCTGCATAGCTATCATCACAGTCTGTGTTTCTTCATACAAGCCTGTTGCTTATAGCAGGGGTAGGAATTAGTCCTTCTTGTTTGCCAGCCCATGCACCAGAAGGGGCTGGGTCTGTCTGTTCCCAGTCCAGCAGTGGCCCATATATGGTGCTGGTTCCCAGACTGTGCTAGCTTGCTGATGTGGCTTTGTTTTCTCTACCCTCTGTCCACAAATGGCACTGACTCAAGGGAGAGGCTGGTGCCTGTCTGTTCCAGTTTGATAGCAGCCTGCACATAGTGCTCTTTCCCAGACTGGGCTTGCTTGCTGATGTGTCTTTGTTCTCTCTACCCCCAGTCCACAAATCACAGAGTATATTAGTTTCAAACAGCATCAAATACATACCCTTTACTTTTCTGCATGAGAAAATCTGGAGTGACTGGAAACATTCATTAAATGTTGATTTCATCAGATTCTTATAATTTTAAACTGCTCCAAAACTAATTTTGCAGTTGTGAATGTTACTGCAAAGAATCAGAGAAAGGAAATTTAGGGATGATAAACTGCTCTGTGTCATGGTAGTGATGGAGGGGTACACTTCTTTATGCAACTGTCAAATCATAGAACTGGATCCCCCAGAGTGTGTTCTACTGTACATAAATTTAAAAAGTGATAATTGAGCAGACAGATACCTTATTTAAACATTTCACAGTCTAAGCATGTGTTGAAGTATCTCATGATACCCTAAAAATACGTGCAATTTTTACTTATCAATGAAAGGACATTTTAAATAAGAATGAAGTAGAAACAAATGTAATTTTCCAAATGTTTTCATATTAAGAAGAAGTTTCCATATAACCTTTCTAACCTAAAGCATACACAGCAACATTAATAGTTAATCAACTGAATTATTAACCGTAGGCTACAAGCATATAGGAAAGTATCAAGTTGTAGTTTCTATTTTGTTTTACCTTGAGAAGTGATTCTCATTTTCCTGCATAACAATTTGTATATTAATAAAATTGGCTAGATTACATTTTCTCAAAATTAAACAAAGTCTACTGATACTTATAAATATAGCTTACATATTGGAAAGATTATGAGGACAATATTATTTAATAGAAGAAAACTATGTAAGTGGCATATAAATAAAATTCTCTCACATACTGTATTATAAAAGTTGAGGATTCAGAAAGATGTACCATCATAATATATCACAAATAGTTGAAATTTATTCAGTTGTCCCTAGTTGGTGTGAAACAGGAATACTTCACTGAGGACTACTAAAATGTGCCCTAGGGAAAAACACTACAAATACAAAGCAAAACAAAAGCCAAGAAAGGCATAGCAGCGTTCAACTTTCCATAGCTAAGAATTTATCTTTAAAACAAACCACTATGTCTACATTTTATTCTTGAGTGCTTTGTCAGTATTTTGAAACAGATATTCTCTTCAACAAATTTGAAACATTTTTCTATATGGCAAAGTTTTACAGCAGGGTTATGGCATACAGGAAAGTAAGTCCCTTATTACTGTATCTCTTTTTTTAAAAAAGTAATATTCATTTAGATATATAATTTACTGTGGAAAGGTTTAATAGAGAGCTTTTTTTCTTTTTCAGCATTTATTATTAGGATGAAGCGAAGATAGCTATGATGAAGAATATATTATCAAGACCACCGTGCAGGTAATATCCTGCATATTGAGTCTAATCACCCATTTAAGTTAAAGTAAGAGTTGTTAAGAATATGGAGAATCACACGCTAATGATTAGTGATGAGAATCACACAGATAATGAAATTAGTATTGAGAAACATATTTTAGGCAGAATGATTATCCTGGGAGATTTATTAAAAGGATAATTGAAGAACAATGTAACCTTTTTCCTAGTTACCAGGATGAACTAGTTCAAGGTAATTTATCATAATAGTGGAGATATGCCAATTCATAAAAGAATTGACCACTGCTTAAAGAGATGTTTATTACATATCAATGTAGACATGTTGTCCTACCAATGATGCCACCAATAATAATGTGGAGGATAGTAAGTATGGTTGAGTAACAGCTCAGACTACCTCAAAAACTCTCAGGGAGCAGCTTCAAATTTTAAAGAGCTTAAAATGTTTAAGGAGAGGGTTTCTGAAAAGGAGACATAATTAATTGGCTTAGACTGTTGGTAGCATCAGGATAATCTACTGCTTTGTCCTATTTGAAATATCAACCAGGATTTCACAAAAATATTGAAAATTGAATTAGAAAGTAGAGAGAATTCTCATCTACTTCTCATGTTCCCTTACAGACTCTCACATTCTCCTGTTATTAATATCTTTCACTAGTGTGGCACATTTGTTATAGTTAATGAGCCAATACTAATATATTTTTGAGTAATCTTCATAGTTTATATTGAGCTCACTCGGTATTAGTTCCATAGTTTTTGCCATGTTTACGGCCATGTGTCCATTGTTACAATGTCGTATTCTTATTTCACTGCTCTCAGGATTCCCTGTGCTCTCCCTATTTGCTCCTTTCTTCCAACTCTAACCCCTCCAAGTCACTGATCTTTTAGTGTTTTTGAGATGCAAGCAAAAACTATGGGGAATACTTAAATTTAAAAAACTGTTAACGTGAAAGTGACATTGCCATTATTCTCTCTCAGAATATTCTACCTTTCTTTGAGTAATTTTCCTATAGTTCTTGCCACTTTTTGAAGTAGTTCTGGAAGTCTTTTCTATGTGTCTTACATTCATCATCATGGTTGCTTGCATGTCTGAATGGATTCAAAATTTTTACCCAAGTTGGAAAAGTGCCAGAAACTGCATGGTGCCAGATACACAAATGACGTTGATTGGACACACTATAATTGTTTTTGCAAGATTCCATTTCTGTTGGGTGGCATTTGGCAGCAGCATTTATTGTATTTTTGTTCTTATTTATAAAGACACTCACAAAAGAAAATTTCCACAACTGCTTCAGAAACTGGCAGGAATAGTTGGATAAATTTATTTTAAGTAAGAGGGTGTATTTTGAGGGAAATTAATAGCCAGTTTTTGTTTACTGCAATACCATTTTAAAACTTTAAACATTCATTGTATAATTTGACCATCCCTTGTGGTTTGAGCATACCATAAGTAGTCTTTTCAGACTAGTTTATTTTGCTTAGCACATGCACACAAACTTCCACTTCTTTTCAAAGTTTGATAGCTCTTTTATTATTCAATATAATTCCATGGTATACATGTATCAGTTAACCTAATGAAGGTAACTTTGATTACTTCCAATTTCTAGACTTTATGAGTAGTGGTTCTATAAACATTCATGTGCAGGAGTTTACTTAGACACATTTCCAACTCAATCAAGTACCGAGGGACATAACTATTGGTATAAGCAAGAACTGCACTTATCTTCTAAGAAATTGCCAAACCGTTTTTTCCAAAGTGTCTGTATCATTTTGCACTCCCACAAGCAATAAAAATTTTTGTTGTACCAAATCCTCAATACTTGGTATTGTTGATTTTTGCATTTTATTTACTTGCATAGCCGCATAGTAGTATACAATTTTTGATGTACAGTTCTATGAATTTTATCACAGTCCTCCAATTGTCTACCTGCCACAATCATGATAGAAAGCTTCTATAACTGTTAACACCAAATTCCCTTATAATTCTTCCTGAACCTGAAGATCCATTTCTATTTTTTTCATAAGCAAGACTGAACTCGAGATTTTTCAGTTGAGCTACATTCCAAGACCTTTTTAAATTTTTATTATTATTTTTGTTTTTGAGAAAGAGTCTAGCTAAATGATTTTTTGTGAGGGTTTTCAGTTTTTGTCCACTTAGTATGATATTGGTTGTTGGTTTACCTTAGATGGCTTACATCAGATTGAGATAAAAACTTTCTATTCCAATTTTCTGTAGGGTTTTTATCATAAGTGGGTGATGGACTTGTCAAATGCTTTTTCTGCATGTGTGGAGATGATCATATGGATTTTGTCTTTGGCTCTGTTGATGTAGTGTATTACATGTATTGATTTGCATATGTAGAAACATCCCTGCATCCCTGAGGTGAATCCTACTTGGTCATGATATGTAATCTTCTTGATGATATTCTGCATACTATTTGCCAGCACCTTACTGAGAATTTTTGCATCTGTGTTTTTTGGGGAAAATGACCTATGGTTCTTTTTTTTTGGTTGAATCCTTCTCTGATTTTGGTATCAGGGCAATGCTCACTTCCAGGAATGAATTTGGAGATACTGCTTCATTATTTTGTATTGTTTTCTTAGTTTCCTTTACATTAATTTCTGCTCTGTTCTTTGTAATTTCCTCTCTGATACAAGCTTTGGACCTGATTTGCTCTTTTTCTAGAATCCCAAGTTTCAGCATGAGGTTGTTTATTTGAGCTGTTTTTCTGAAATTGGATTCACCACTATAAATTTCTCTTGTAGGACTGTTTTCACTGGATCCTTTAAATTCCAGTATGTTGTATGGCAGTATCATTTAGTTGTGGAAACTATTTCATTTCTTCTGGTGACTCGTTTTTTCAGGAGGGTGTTATTTAATTTCCTTGTGTTTATGAAGTTTTTGCCACTAATTTCTAATTACATTGCACTGTGATCTGATAACATACATAGGATAATTTTAATTCCTTTGCATGAATTTAATCAAGTTCCATGAGCTAGTACGTGGTCTGTTTTGGAGAACATTTTATGTGCATTTGAGAAGATTGCGTATTCTGACATTGTGGGGTTGAACGCTCTGTAGACATCTACTACATGCCTTTATTCAAAAATTTGCTTCAGTTCTGATATTTCATTGCTGATTTTTGTCTAGTTGATCTGTGTCCTTGTGACAGTGAGGTATTGAGGGGCTCTATTATAATTGTATTAGCACTTATTTGATTTTTTCATGCCCATTACTATTTGTTTTATATAGTTGGGTGTGCTGGTATTTAGTGCATATGCATTTATGCTTGTTATTTCTTCCTCTTGGATTGTTCCTTTTATAAGGATGTAATGATCTCCTTGGTCTCTCATAATCAGTCTTGGTTTGAAATACACTTTGTCTGCAAATACAATACTTACCCTTGCTTTTTGCCAAGCATTGTTTGGCAGTATTGTTTTCTATCCTTTGACTTTCAGTCAGTGAATTTCTTTTTGAATTAAATATATTTCTTGTATTCAGCACAGTGTTGGGTCTTGCTTCTTGATCCATTCTGCCAGTCTGTTTCTTTTGATTGGTGAATTGAGACTATTAATGTTGATGGTTGAACCTGATATATATTGACTTATCCTTGTCATATTATTTTCCTATTGTTTGTTCTGTTATTTTGTCCTCTAATTGCTTTCTTGCCTGGTGGATTCATTGTGTTGAGATTCATGAAGCTGTAGTTCTTGGTGTCTCTTTCTAGAATGCCCTTCAGAATGTTTTAGAGTGCTGACTTGGTGGTCATGAATTTCTCCATCAATTTTGATGGAGTATCTTATGTCTCCATCAATTTCAAAATGCAAGATACATCAATCTGAGCTGGAGGTTGTTTTCTTTTAGGGCTTGAAATACTTCACTCCAAGCTCTCCTTGACATTAAGTTTTTTGTTAAGTCTGCTGTGATTCTGATGAGTTTTCCTTTATAGTTGACTTGTTTATTTTCTTTAACAGCTTTTAATGTTCAGGCCTTGCGTTGAATTTCTGGAATCTAGAATATTCTATGCCTTGGTATATACATATTTTTTGATCATGTCTAATTAGAGCTCTCTAGGAGTCACTTATGTGTATGTCAAATTATTTTTTTCTTGCTTGAGAAATTTTCTGCCCATACTTCAGTGAGCATTTTTTTTATGTTTGTGCTATTGCCTGCTTTTTTTTTTTACTCCACTCAATCCTCAATCTTATGTTATTCTCCTTTGCATCAACAAGCAGCTGTTGGATGGATTTTTCACGCTCCTCCGCTATTTTTAGGAAACTTTTCTTTTCAGGATCACTAACCACAATCTTGTCTTCTATATCTGATATTCTGTCCTGATTCATTCTGCTGCAGATACTTTCAATGAAACTTTTAATATCCTGGGTATCTGTTTGAATTTGTTTCATGGATTCCACTTCTTTCCTATGTTGGACATTCATGATTTCCAAAATTTTCCTGAGCTGCACTTTTTTAAAAAATTTGTATCTGTTCTAGGGTCACTAACCATATGTTTCATTATGGTTAGCATCTCTGTAGTTATCTAAAAAATTTGTGATTTAATTTTTTTCTAAAGCCTGATTCATCTGTATTAAGTCTACTGTTATGACTTCAGAGAGTCCAGGTAGGTGACTTTTGAATTGTTCCACCTCATTTCCTTCCTGGGTTTGCCTTTGGTGAGTTAGAAGTCTGGCATTGCATATTGCTTTCTTTCTTCCTTTTTTAAATTTTAATTCCTGGATTGATACCTGTAAATAGCTTCTCATGCATAACTTTTTCTCTTGTATTTAGAACCCTTAGGAAGCTACTGTTTCACAGAGATATTTTCCAGGTGTAGCTGGGTTTGAGTTTTGAGTGTTTCATAAGATTCTACCTCTCCAATTTAATGGAGATGACAAATTGCTGCCTATTTGGCCTAGCTCCTAGATCTTTGCAACTGGTCTATATTATTTTTAGGCAATCTCAGTCTTGGCATACCAGAAGAACAACTGATCAAAACAACTATGTCACCTTGGCTAAAGTAGTACAATCAGCAGTACCAGCAGCATCAAACACAGCCTACAAAATGACAAACTGTAAGAACTATTAATTTGCCACCTTTAACCATATATGACTATATTTGTGGTTATATAGCAAAATCTAAAATGCACCAGAATATTGTATATAGTAAACAAACCCTCAGTATGGTGATTTTAAGTTCAAGGAAGAACATTTTAAAGGCTTTAGGTGGGAAAGTAAATAAATAGAAGAAGATAAAGAGATTAGAAACAAGGCTAAAGAACAAAGGAGGATTATATGAAATTTGTGAAACTGGTGAAGACAGGGAAAAGAGAGAGGAAAGAAATAAAAAGAACAGAACAGAACGATAACAACAACATCAAAACTAGAAACAATGTTCACACTCATAAAACCAAGAACAACGAAAAAACAAAACAAAAACAAGAAAACAGAAAAAAAGCTGTCATTGGTAGACAAAGTGGGCAGCAGAATCCAGATCATGTTGATTAATCCCGGCAAGCCAGCTGTAGATTTAGAGTGGGGTATTGGCTAATCCCAGCAAGCCTGCTCCTTTAGTTCCACTACAGTTCAGGTTGGTTTCCGGCTGTGAGCACGGAAGCTGGTTTGTTCATTCTTCAACACTCTGTTTGCCTCCTGCCAGCTTGACCTGGGCTCCTTGACCTTTTGCTAATTTGAAGTAGGCAACCTCACTGGACACTGGCAGCCACTAGATGGGGCTGGCCTGCAGCTCTCCTGAGGTCTGAGCCCACTTGGCCACCTCTAAAATGGCTACAGGCCAGCTGCCCTCCCCTAAAGGATGTTTGAAACCAAGTAATTCACTAACCACTGCAGTTGGCCACATTCCACCGCCACATTTCTCCCAGGAGGCCTCTGGGTGGCCCATAGTCAATGTGTGTCAGCACATTCCAACTGCTCCTCCCTTGCAGCCAGTTAGACTCAGGTTTTGCGTCCCTTGCTACTTCCTTTTGTTTCTTTGAAGTCTCTCTCTGTTCTCCCTATGGGCTTCAGTTTTTGCTTCAGACCTTTGTTTGATCCTGAGGACTCACTTCTTCTCTTTCTCACATTGCTATGTTCCAGTATCTGGACACCAAATCTCAGAGGCTCTTTCTTTGCCTTCCCCCAGTTGTCTGCCCATCTCTCTTCTAATCTTTGATAACCACTGATATATTTTCCATTGGTATTCTTCTAAAATTTTCAAGTAAATGGAATCTAATAGGATGTATGCATTTGAGTCCAGCTTCTTTTCACTAAAACTAATGACTTTGAGAATAATCCAAGTACTGCATATGTCAATAATTTGTTTCTTTTTACTTGTAAGTAACATTCTATTGTATAAATGTATCATGATTTGTTGATCTATTTATGAACTGAAGAGCATTTGTACTGTTTCTAATTATTGCTACTTCAAATGAAGCTGCTGTGTGGTCAGTGGTGAACAAGGTTTTAAATTTGTTACTACTACTTCTTATTTTTTATGACAGATATGTAGAAGTCAGACTACTGTGGTACACATTTAACTGTAGAAGAAACTATTATACTGCTTTCCAGAGCCTAGGTAGAAGTTTACCAATTGCGTGATATTTTTGATTAAAAGGCCAGCTTTGGGGTTTATTTCCTCAATCTTTATTTCTTTCAGATTTTATTGCTTTCTATTCTTACCTATAGAATGTACTTCTTTCTTCCTGGTTTGCAATCATTTTTTCTCCTTGTTTCTGTAAATGTCAATTACATACAATGAGTTTGGTGGATTTTAGGATTTCTATATTGTTAATGATTTTGTGTCTACGCTTTCTGTCAATTACTCAATCTCCAACAAATTCCTATTTGTTCCTTCAATTTTGGCCATTTTTGCTTCAGACATTTTGAAGCACTGTTGTGAGGTACATAAATATTTAGGTTCACTATGTGTATTGGTCTGTTTCTCATTGCTGGAACCAAATACACTTTACCCCAATTTAAAGGGAGAAAGGTTTAATTCAGTTCATAGTTTCAGTGGAGAGTCCATGATCAGCTGACTTCAGTGCAGGAACATCACACTGATAGGGTATGCAGAGCGAAACTGCCTATTTCACAGCAGTCATGAAGCAGAGCCCTAGCGGGAACAGGGCGTGAGAATAAGGGGCCAGTGACCAGACACAGGTCACACCTCCGTGTCCTGCTCAGACACCCAGAAGTGTGCTTTGCTAACCCCCAGGTAGCTCCTGGGACAACCATACTGACCATGCAGCTTAACTGTCACACTATATCTTCTTGGCAAAGTAATATTTAAAAAAAAATTATTATTCAATGACCTTTTCTATCCTTGATCATTTTCTTTACGGTGAAGTCCTCTTCCTCTGATGTTAAAATAACCACTTCACTTGTCTTCTGATAAGTGTTTGCATGATATGTTTTTGTGATCCTTTTAATTTACCTATACCTCTATATTTCAAGTGAGTCTCTTATAACAGACTGTATTTTAAATCTGGTTTGAGAGTCTCTCTCTTTTATTTTCTATGGTTAGACCATTATTTAAGGTTATTTTTATATTTGGGTTTATAATTTAGTTCATTTCTTATTTTTTACTGGCTATCTTGCTATTCTCTATTTTTTTAAGAGAAACACTGTACTATTTTCTAGTACTTTGTGACTTTGACAATATAACATTATAAATATTCTACAGGTCACTCTATTGAAATAGGTTTAAATACTTTTTCAAATCTACATAGAAAATATTAATTAATTTATAACCATATTAATTTTATACATTAAAGATCACATCTGCCAATGTTAAGACCCTTAATACAATCATTACAATTATTCTAACAATTTAAGAGAAAAAATAGATTATATTTATATAAGTATTGCTATTTTTATCATTTTTCCTTCATTCTTGATGATCTAAATTTCTGGTAACATTTCTCTCTTGTATGAAGAACTTCCATTTCCTTCTCATTAGAGAAATTCCTGGCAATTAGTTTTTAGTTTTCTCATAGAAGTGACTCTTAATACCTCATTTCTGAATGATATTATCACGCATATAAAAGTCACAGTAGGCAATCATAGTCTCTTGATATTTTTCATATGTTATTATACTTCTGATCTCAGTATTTTCTGATGAGAAATTAATAGCCAATATGATTGAAAATTTATTGACAAAAGAGGTTTTCCCTTGAATCATTAAATGTAGTCTGACATATTTCTAGACATATACTAGTTAGCTAGATTGATACTTGGAATGTGGTTGTTGGCTGTTTCTATGTTTGTTTTGTTTTGTTTTGTTTTGTCTTGTTTTGTTTTGTTTTTTTTATACCAGGAATCAAACTCAGGACCTCACACTTGCCAGGCTTGTGCTGTGCCACTGAGCTATATTTCCCATCCCTCAGTTGTTTTCAGGTGGGGTGGTGATACATTTTGTTTTTTTCTAACCATGACAATTTTGAGCATATTGACAGCATCTTAACAATTAATTCAAATAACAGGGGTGAGCCAGAACAAAGATTTATCATCTTCCTAATTTTTATGCATTTTTCCTCCCAAGGAGAGAAAAAATACGAATGCCTGGCAGATATTTATCATTTCATCTTCCAACAGCAACACCTGTCTAGAAAATGGTCTTCCTTCATCTAGTGTTTTCTAATAGTGTGTTTTGAGTGAACATACATGTATTTCTAAAAATTTTCCCAATCCCTTAGAGATGATATTGCATACAGCTATGACTGATAAGAAAAGCTGTTTTCCCCTGCCACAGGGCCATCAATGAAATTTACCCTTTAAGGAGAATTGATTGCCTTAAGGGTAGATCTGAATTACCACAGGCTTTAGTATTTGTTGTTTTCCAAAATAAGAGAATTCACTTTTTGTGTGTCAATTAAACTGTGTAGACCAAGCCTTTCACCATATCCTCTACCATTTGCAAGAAGTAAGATCTATTTTAAATAGGAAGGAAATAAACAAAAATCAAAGTGAAATAATGTGTTCTGCAAATAGTAGGTTCCTAATCATCAGTTTTCTCTGTGTTTTCTGTCTTCTTTCAGCTTAAATGCATGAACCAATAGGTTCCCTTTTGGCTAGGAAATTTTGTTTAACTTTTAGTCACTTGAAACTTAATGGCACACAAATAATACTTAGAATATTATGTTCCCAATCAGCAAGAACCTTCCTGTAAAACAGTGCAATGAAATAGAAAAAAGTTTACTAACAGGAGTTCAATAGCATATGCTATGTATGTTTGCCTTTTATGGTCAATACAACTGTATTGCATATATTATATACTACTATATTTTGCATCACTTATATTACTCCAATTTCTGTAAAGCCTTAAGTTTATAGTCCCAATTAGGTTTATCAGCACATGAACTCTACAAAGGCAAGATATGCAAATATTAAGGTTACTCTAGTGGCCACTGCATACTCTTGTGGATACTTATTGACAAAACACTTTGGATAAAGTATTGAAATCTCAATTGCTAGTCTAACAAATATTTGTTGTGCCTCCACTGTCTAGACAAGTATAAAACAACACAGAAAGGTCACTGCACTAGAGAAATTACAGGCAATTTTTGTGAGATGAAAAATAAACAAATAAAGAAATAAATGACAAATATGTAAAGTAAATTATTTCAGCTATTGGTAACTGCTATTAATATCAAATAAGACAGCACAAATGCAACAGAGAGAGGCAGGTGGAAGACCTCTCATCCCTTAATCTGTGCTACAATCTACAGGTATCCAGATACAAGCACATAGGAATAGTCTCAAGGAATGCCGAGAGGGAAGAAGAGTTCCAGCTGGCCTTGTGTTAACCAGCAAGACACACATCCTAACGTCCTGTGGAGTTGTAAGAGTATGGAACTGAGGGCTCCTCTCTGAGATTCACATAACCCTGGGATGAGATCTCTTTGTGTATGTGGCAATTACAGTAAAGCTAGTAGTGTGCTTTGGCTCAGATTCCTAAGTGAGAGAGCAATTTTTCAGAAATAATGGGAACATCCAGAGTTAGAAACAGAAACTTAACCTCCTGGTTCTAAGGTTTTTGCTATTTTCCAATCAATTGCATACTCTATTTACTGTGCCTATGTTAAAGATATGCCAAAAAAATTGAATTTTTGACCTAAAGATTTCTTTTAATGTTCTTTAGCATCTAGGAAACATACAATTTTAAAATTAGAAATCTTTGAGCATCAATTATCCAGAAAGCAGGAAACAAAGAAGAAAAGAAGAAAAAGAACTTGAGTAGAGCAAATAGATGGAATTAATTCCTGGAATTAAAGCTTGTGGAGGCTTCTCATAGGCTTCTGGTAAGTTTCCTATTACTATTGTACCTTTTTATTTAGATATAGTTTGGAGAGAAACAAGACGTGCACTTGCCTAAGAGAGAAAGATTTGTGGATTGAGGAAATAGAGGGCAAATAATTATTTATACTTTCAACAAAATGTAATTGTAATTATGATGCTGTTCATAATACCATTTTTCTCTTAATTAGCAAAGAAGTAAATGTTAATTCTCCCTGAATGGATAATTGTTTCCTGTACCTTAATATGTAAAGTGACTTAAAATAAAGAGGACTTTCCATGCCAGCCAATTTTTCAGTCTCTCTCTGGCTTTTGGTGTGTCTGTCTCTAAGAAATGAAGTACAAAAGCAGTTGAGGGTCTGCGCATTCCTCTGAAGCCAGAAGTGGAAGCAGTTTGGAAGACATTTTGTTTCATCTCTTTTTAACACCTTTAAAAATATTTCTGAAGAAGGTAGCTAATAATAAGATAGGTAGGTGGACTACAGGAAGTTAACTAAAACGTTCAGAATAGCTCTGAGTACAATCGCATTTAAAAATAGAGAAAACAGGCCAGGAACAAACCCCACTAACTCAGTTTATCTAGTTCAGATGTCGCTAATGTCCCTATTTCACATCTTCAAGTTGCTCACATTTTCTTCACCAACCGAAGAATATGCCTGTAGCGGTGCAGAGTCTGCCAAGTCCAAGGACATGGGAATGTGAATTAACAAACAAGCTGAGGGTGAAAAGGGCTGAAATCATCTTTGTAGAATATTGCCAAAAAGCAGCTTGAGTTTCTAGGGTGCTAATTGCTGAAATATGTTTTAGCTTCTTTAACGAAAAGGTAAAAAAGGATGTTGTAAAAGAAAACAGTTCAAAGAAAAAATTTAAAAGTGCCAGTATTAGGATGCAAGGTAAAGGAGTGTTTTACCCAAGGCCTCTGGAAAGGCCACACTATGTGAACTGCCTTTCATGTCTGTCATATGGCTACATTTGACCACCAAAGTAATTTAATCCTTTATTGATTTTTTTCAGCCTATGTCTTTTCTGGAAGCCATGGTCTTGATAGTGAGTCATATATATACTTATTATGAATTCCTCTTTACTCTTATCACTATATTTATTTAACTTTCTAAAACATTATTTATAACTATGAACTTGCTTTAACCTCACAATAATTTGTCAGAGCAAGTAAAAGGCTCTGTGTTTTTCTGTAAATGAAACAGGCGCACAGAGCCAGAACAAGTTGCCTTAAAATGATATCTCTTGTTAGACGCAGAATTAGGGCTGTCTGGGATCACTTGCCCTGCTATGAGACATTCCTCTCTGCTCCATTGCTACTAGCCTTTAAAGTCCTCAGAATGTGCTGCAAAAAGAACTTGGAGAAGACTATTTTGATATTTTTGAAAGAAAATTTTACTTACGTGACTTTTCTGAAGTCCATTATTAGGCAGTTCTGTGAAGAAGCACTGGTATGAGACAAGGGTCCTTCAACTTCATGAATTTAACTCCATAGAAAGAGTTGCAGACTGAAATCACTGAGACTCTGTACACACACACACACACGCACACGCATGCATGCATGCGCGCACATGCACACACACACACACTTGTATTTATATACATATATAATCACTAAATATATGAATTAATGTTTGGTTGTGGGTTGGGCAAACATAAATCTAGATGTTACCTATTAAATGTACTGGTACGCCTTGTAACAATTGAAGCGGTTGAATAAGTTGCATTGTTATACACAGCATTTTCTCATAACACTTTTTATGACTTTTGGCACATTTTCACATGCAAAATATGGCTTTACAGCATCACTTTGGAAAGCATCCTTTGGTAAAACAAAATGTTAGAATTAATTAGCTAACCTGCTATATAAAACTACTAAAGCAACTTGTTATTACTGGTAACTATTGTTTATTTTTTATAACTTCTGGGTTTAACTTTCATTCTAAAGGTAGAGACTCTGAACTTTAGCTTGAAAAAATGATAGAAAAAGAAATATATCTAATCAAGATATCTATATATGTTTATAATTTGATTTACCCTTTCTTCTTCAAAGACATAAAAATAACCAATAAAACCTGAACAGAAATACTGAATAATTTTGAATTTATCAAGAATAGTTAAAGTTAACATGAAAATCCAAAGAAAATGAAAATAATTGCATGCACTACTTCCAGAGAAACAGGTGAAAAAAAGAGGGAGAGGAGTGTGAAAATCTAACTCAATAAAGATGTGAGAGAAGAAGAAAAAAAAGAACCACATCAAAAGAATAATAGGCACAAAACTGAATAATACAAATAAGTCTAAACTTTTGTAAAAACTGTAAACTTTCTTTTCAAAATTACACCATTGGATTGCCAATTATATGCATAATCTCAATATTTACAGGAAATACAGATACATCTGCATATATACTAGCAGATTTACTAGTATAATGAGACCAAAGTGCTATAATAGAAACATTCACCACAGGTAAAGTGTTTCACTTGAACAATATCATGTATTGATGAGGATTTAGAGAAACTGAGACTGCTGATCGAACACTTATAAATGTGCTAAGTCAGCCTGTGTTGAGACCATTTGGAACTATCTAGTAACACTGTTGATGTAGCAATCTTACTTCTTGTACTACACCAAGAAAAACTCTAGTACATATGTCCAAGGGCATATTTAATGTATGCTTGATGCAGCATTGTCATTAAGAGCAAACTTTTTAAGTCACTTAAATATGAATCAACAGGAAAATGATTAAACATTTTTCTTTTATTCATATGATGAATAATGAATTCTAAATAACAGTTAAAATGAGTGGACTAGATATTATATGCATCATTTTTATTAAACCTCACAAATATAATGTGGACCAAAAAGGAATAAATTGGATTTTAATATGCATGTCCAATGAATACAGCTACATAATATTTTAACAGATAAAGGACAGCACTATATATAATTTATTAATACATATAAATTCAAGGTAACTTTTTTTCTGGAAAAGATGGCAAATGAATTTAGGAAAGTAACCATAAAGAGTTTCACTTGTGTATATGAAATTTTACTTTAGTATCATTTTATCTTTCAATAGGCTTGACTATTCATAGTTCTTGAAAACAGCAGCAAGAGAGCGAAGTTAAAATGAATCATGTGTCAACTTATCCTTTCTGATTTCAAATATTGATTTCAAATAAGAAATGTCTAAAAATATTTTCTATTTATTCAAAATATTTATATTTTGAGCATTTAGTGCATGAAAAGCATGGACATAAAGAACAAGAACGGTACAAAGCTCATCTAATTAAAGCAAAGTGTAGTGATTTATGAATAAAAATATGCTTTAGAGCAATCATCTTGAACATTATGTGCATCACCAGCTCTTTACAAAATCATTAATTCATTCAAAAAGTACTATGCCATGTCTCATATTGGATACTGCTGTTAGTTTGTTGGATTAGATGTGAACATCAGTAATAATGATGCTCAGTTAAATGACAAGAGAAAAATGCAATTATAATTTAGATTCAAAGTGTTCCCCCTCCGTCCTGAGTGCATTTAGAACTAGGGACTTTGGAAGGTGATTGGATTATGGGAATAAATCCACTGCTGATTCATAGTTAAATGTGTTGTTAAGTATATAGGTCTGGCCAGAAAAGCAGTGTAGGTATGACCTGGAAAGGTGTAATTCCCTCCCTGGCTCCTCATTTCGCTCTGCTTCCTGACTATTGTGGGGTGAGCTCCTTTCTTCACCATGCCTTTCCCCCACATAGTTTCTGCTTTGGAGCCAGATTGAAACCTCTGAAATTGTGAACCAAAACACACCTCTCCTCCTTTACATGTTAGATACATCGTATTTTGTTGCAGTGATGGACAGGTGACTAATAACTATAGCTAACACGTGAACATTAATCCTGATATGTCAACTTCATGGTGTTAAGAATTCCTAGCAGATTAACAAAAGACACTCCTGGGTGTGTTTGCATTAGTTACGGGAGCATCACCTTGGGTGCTATACGTGGTCTCTTGTCCCTTCTTCTCTGTCACAGCTCCCCTGCTCAGCTTCCTGGTTACCGTGAACAAAGCAGCTTTGCTCAGCCATGCCTTTTCATCACTAAGTTTCTGCCTCAGAGCCTGGTGAGCGTGGATTGAATCTCCTGAAACCATGAGTTAAATTGAACTGCTTCCCTGTTTAAATTGTGGGTGTCTTCTTTGTCTCTCAGCAACAGGAGAGCTCACTAACACATACCACTTAATACGTCCACCAGTTATGTGGACACATGTGAGCTATTTACATGTGTCCATCTACGGCTGACAACCCAAGAAAGAAACTATTACTGTTCCAAATTCATGAATATTTTGTCTCTTTTTTTTTCCTAATAGCTAACTTTGTATGTTTGTAGCTATCGAAAACAACCATCTCCCTCAAGTGCGGGAGAAAAAAGGCCTCACCTCCTATCATTTTTGATGCTAGTTTGGTGCTGTGCTGTATTGTGTTTTGTTTTGTTTGTTTTCCACTCCAGTGAGCCCAGAACATATGCACACGTTTTTTATGTGTACAGTAGCAGCCTGTGAGAATGCTTTGGTTTATTTCAGGAACACCTTGAGGCTAAGAGTGGCCCCTGCTGCAACACAGTATACTATATCTTGCTTTTCAATGCAACAAAACAATAAAATGAAACAGTATCTGCCCTAATTTCAGCTGCTGTCCAACAAGAGGCTATATTCTTACTCACATTAGTAGTAAAATATTGACTCCCTAAGTACACCCAAGGGATGTGGTTTATTGTTGTTGTTATTGTTTGTTTTTGTTTTTTCGTGGGGAGGGCATTGAAGTAATCACAGTGTCCCCACTGAGCTATATCTCCACCCTTTTTAAATTTTTTATTTTCAGACAAGATCTAATTAATTTGCTAAATTGTCCAGGCTGGGCTCAAACTTGTGATCTCCTGCCTCAGCCTCTGAGAATGCTGGCATGAGAGGTGCTTATCACTGAGAGGTAATTCAGAGTGAGAACTACTGCTATTAATTGAACTCTGACTTCTGGTCTTTAAACAAGTCAAAGTAGAAAGAATGAGGTTGGAAGCTGTTTCTAAAAGAGAGTGGCCATGCATTTCTTTTTACTGTCCCATTGTGGTAGAGGAAAGGGGCCTCCCCTGCACCTAAGCTAAGTGAAAAGGCTGCAGAATCATTCTTCAGGGAGCTTAGCTAGTGTTCCAGTTGCTGCTCTTGAAAAGCTTTCCTAAAGGTGAGAGATGCTGGATCATTAGCTTTTGTAATGGAAGAGTGGGAAATGACCACTCTTGGGATTGTCTGAAACACATGGATGGCTTAGTGTCTCCCATCAGAGGACAGAGAGACAAGTTGTTCCCTATTTAAACAGACTCTTCCCAAGTGCAGCACTTGGTGAGAGAGAGAGAGAGAGAGAGAGAGAGAGAGAGAGAGAGAGAGAGAGAGAGAGAGAGAGAGAATGAGAATAAACACCACAGGAAAAACATGGATTAGTAGGCAAATAAAGCAAATAAAGAGCTGGACAAATTCTTTACCTGGATTAATAAATAAGTCAGAAAGGTCCAAAAATGAAGAATCTATCCATATTTTGTGAGTATAACACAAAAGAAAATAAACTATTCAAATTAAAGGCATCTCCTCTTAGATGTAACTAACACCAAATTATCTGGAGTTACAATCGTGATGACCAGTCTTCACTGCCCTTTAACTCTCTTTTTTCTGTTCTGCTTTCAAACCAGGAGGAGCCAGAGCCAGAGCTCTGCATAGTGGGAAAGGAAGGGGCCAGAAATGTGGGGGCAAACAGGGTGAAAGCCCAAGGTTTCTGCCCTCAGTAAATCCTCAAATGGGCCTGGGAAAATGTTTTAACTTAAAATAAGCTTCAACATGTTCAGTCTTAAAAGCACAGAGCATTTTAGTTTCCAAACTATTTTTTGTGAGTTAAAAATGGTTGTGATATGAAAGTGATCATAAAAGCCATGAGGTTTCTGCTAGATCTCACCCAGGAATGGGGAGGCGGCAGCCCACCGAGAGAGTTTCAGTGAGGAGGTGAGGGCGTGGGGAAAGGAGGTGGGTGTGGTAGCAAAAGAGGCCAGCCTTTCAGCCTCATTTGTCCCATCTACTGACTGTTTAATGTGTTTGACAGCATTGTTTAAAGGAGAAAAGAGCAAAGTTTCCCAACCTAAGTAGATGCCTGGGATTGTCTATAAAGAGGGGCTCTATAGGAAATCACAAAAGGATAAGATCCTTTTTAAGAGTAGGGATGTCTGGGATTCAATTTCTACCAGTTCCTGTACTATGTACTATGATGTAACCCCTCTAGTAGACACAGGCACTGAATGAACCCTAAGTCCTTCTATAGTCTCATTTCATAACTGACCGAAGTAACTACAGCGGTCTGTGATCATTCACCTTTGGATAAGCACCAAGAGAGGGAAAGAGACCAGCTTCAGAGGTGAGCGCAAACACTTTCTAAAAGAATGTAAGTTTATTAATGGCTAGCCCATAGGGTCGGCTGCTACCATAGGCAATTTCACAGGTACTCTATGCATCAGAATAAATCAAGGTGAAATCGAGTCATAAAGTGATTATTTCTTCCTTCTTATGCCTTCAATAGCTTTTTGGCTCCAGTATAATCTTTTTGAGATTTAGAGATGCTAAGTGAAGCTAGTTTTCAACTGTCATTCTTGGCAAGTGAGAGATGTCTTTTTTAAAATATCTACTGAGCTTTGACACTTAGACTAAAGTGTGTGTTCACATATCTGCTATAATGTGAATATGTCTTTGTCCATTCTGACTCATAGATTCTTCAGTCAACAAATGTGCTTCCCAGATGGGGATATAGCTCAGCAGCACAGCAACTGCCTGGCAAGAGGAAAATCATGAGTTCCATCCTTGATACCAAAAGAAAAAAGAAAAAAAGTGCTTTACAGATGAGTAATTCAAGACTGCAAAATCCAAGGTGGCATGTAAAACTCTTTCTCCAACGACTATTGATCATCTGACCTTGAGAACTTCATAACCCAGATGTTCCTGCTTAGTTTTCCTATCTCCCCCAGAATGTATACACATTATCTCTGTCATTCTCTGAAAAGAATACAGCTGGCTAGAGACTGAAGATAGCAACAAATTAGCCTAGAATTTGCTCATTAGTTACTGTTCCTGGCTCTTAGGAGACCTTATCTTTTCTCCTGCTAGTAATAGTATTCATAAAACATGAGGAAGCTTAATTTTTTAAGGAATTTAAGAGGCTGTGCTGTGAGCTGTCACTGACCACTATGTTATTAATGAGTTCATTTGTTAATATATTTTTAAGCTATAAATTTCCCATTGATGTTCTCTTATAGCACTGTCATCTACTTCCAATAACAAAAGTAATTTCAAAAGAAAGTCTGTAAAACATTCTGGTACCTCAATACTTACTGTTACTGCTAAGTTGGTCAGGTGATGACAACTGAAAGTATTTTTAAAGATTTTCTCATACTTTCACAGAAGGAAATGGTATTCATGAGTCTATCTTTATAATTTCTCTATGATAATTATTTGGTAAGTCTCAAATCTTAAATGAATTCAAAAGTTTAACAAATTGCTAAAATAGTGATGACTACAGCCGGAAACGAACTTCCAGGACTATTTTTGTAAACATCAAGAAGTTTTCCAAACAATTGTGTGCTCAGTATTTGGGTTTGAGTACCTAATCCCCAAGCAACACAGGCCATCAAGGAAATAACTTGCATTTTCAGACATAATAGTAAGGAAGACGTTACACCTACAGCTGAGCACTCAGTTTCTTGCATTGCATGTCAAAAACTACCTCTCTTCAATTTAGAGGTGCCCTAGCCTAATTCAACAGGCCAAAGGTCCTAATTTCTAATTTGCTAAGCAATTTGTCACATATTACCTACACCCTCTCAAGTCAGACCGAATGCTACCACCAAATCAGGCAATGAATCCAGACATGGTAAATTTTCAGATTAATTTACTGGCAGGGTTTCTTTCCAAATATTGAAAATATACTTTTAATTTAAACTATTAATTGCATATTCTATTATGTAACTGTTTCAATAATATTTATGTAAAAACTTGGGAAGAAGATCAGGGCAATATGTCTTCAAACAATTAAAATTAAAATATGTTTAGAATTCATCTTCAGATAAGTCACATTTGGTGATCTACATGGAGATATTTGAGAGTATTTAAGAATTGTATGTCTATATATAATAGAGATTTCTAATCTCTCTCTCTCTCTCTCTCTCTCTTTCTGTGTGTGTGTGTGTGTGTGTGTGTGTGTGTGTGTGTTTGCGTTTCTCTCTTTCTTTGCATGAAGGAACAAAATGCAGACAGAGAAAGAATTATATTCTACTTATTTCCTTGGCAGGAGCCATTGGAATTTAAAGATCACTACCTCTAGATTCAGGTACCTTGAATTCATATACTAGCTTTACCCCTTATTAATTACTTAATTGTGAAAGGCTAAGCTTCGTTATCACCTCAGATAAGACAGTCTAACATGAGGGTAATAATTGTAACTACTTCACAAGTCTAGAGGTTGAATAATTACCATAGTATTATTATTATTAATCCCCTAAATAATATTTATGATTAACAATAAGGTTGTTCCAAAATATAGCAGAAAGACAATGATAGCCATCAAGTAGAAAAAGTTAAAAATCATGAGAATCTGGAAATTTGATATTATAATATGTGAGCAAGCAAAGGAGGTAAAATACTAATGAAGGTTCCAAAAAGTAAATGCATATCTGCATTTTAGGCTATTGGTCAGATGTACTACTAAGCCCATAGTGATAGAGAGAAAGAGCATTAAAAAATAAGTCCTTTCCTTAGCTTTCCCTTACAACATTAACTACTCATGATGTAAGAATAAAGTCAAAGTGATAGAAACAAAACAAATACTGGTAGTATAAATAAATTCTTGAATGTGCCTATATAAGTCATGTAATATAGTGACACTAGGGTGATCTTTAAGTTAGATCCAGAATCAAAATCCTACTATTCCTATTATTACTTTATGCATGTTATTTCTTAATTTTCTCATTTATAAATTGGAAATAAAATACCCATTTTGGGGAAATATTTTAAAAACTAGGTGAAATAATGTATGAAAACTCTACATAGTAACTAGTCATAGTAGAAATGCAATGAATAGTGGTTATTATCCCCACCATTCATTATTGTTGAATAGGAATGATATTATTATTATCATTATTTTCAATAAAAACTTTACACAAAAGTAAACATACCATTATCAGGTATAAAAATCTCAGTAATTAAAATTATTTTTACAATTTCATTGTCAGAGAATTTTACTACGTCCATTAAATAAATTGGATTGAAATATATTAGGTGCCTAACATATGATGCTAAGCAAAATGTATTTGGTTTCTACTCTTGCGACACTTTGAATATAGTGAGAATACTTCAAATATGCAAAAAGGCAACTACAATAAAAGGTGGAAAATGTTACTCTTGGAAAAGTAGATGAGAAATGGGAACTTATGTTAGACTTCTAAGGAAAACCTGAATGTGGGTATTTTATTAAGAGTTAATGAAAGAGATGATTTCTTTTTCTAGAAACAATACTGAGAAGTTTCAGAAGCCACATAGATTATGATCAAATTAAAAGTAACAGAAAAAAGAAATATATTCAGACTGATAGAGTATAGAGAAATGAGCAGAAATAAATGGAGCAGGAGGATCATTTTAAGCCTGATCTTCCCACACTTCACAAATAATAAGGAAGTGAAACTCTACGTTCAGGGTAGCACAAAGAACAAATAGACCTTGATGTTCAATTCTTTCTCTTTTTTTCTCTCGATAAGACTTGTTGAAAAGTACATTTCATAAATACAAAAATGCTTTCTCAAAATCCAAAATCAGCTGGAATCTCCCAACACGTGATGATGGGCAGTAATGCACAAGCCACCAGAACTTGACCATTTTAAGATTTCAGGGCTACACATCAATTCGAAGTTTACCAGTTTTTGAATTGAATACCAAGATGTGCCGGTGGCTTTTTTAATAGGTGGATGGTACCTTCTCTCTCCTCAGATGGAATGCATTGAAAATAAGGTATTTGCTTTACGACCCAAGGTATCAATTGAAGAGGAGTAGGCTTGTTCAGTTGGAAGCCGTTCAGAATGGTGACACCAAATTTGAACACAAATAAATGCTGACCTCTGCTTTGGTTCTAAAATACTATTTCCTTTCTCCTCAGCAAATAGGGCAATATTTGTATTTTGTTCAGTAACTCATCATAGATTTCAGTGAAAGAAAGTATTTCTGCAACATATTCTGCTATCAAGGAATTGAGGAAAACGGGAGGTCCTGTCCATTCACTTATTTTAAGCCCAGAATAACAGAGAACTGTGGCTTTGAGGAGAAATGGAGAGATTGGGCCAAACTCTGGAATTTAACTTTTCAAAAGTCCCACATTTTGCTGATACAGTTGAATAAAACTATTTGTCCTTTGTCTTCCATATCACTTGTTTTATAATTTTTTATTTTTTACTGTCACTCTATTTTATACACATAGACCACTTTTGTTTTGAAATAACTACTGTCTTTTACTGGAGAGGAATAACTATCCTAACCATTGGAAATTTTAAATGAATGACAAAAGGGTAAGATTTGGAATCTTGTCCTTTGAGATTTTTATATATAAATGTTAGAGCATGTGTAAATCTATATATTTCGAAGAAATTTATTTCAAATTTTATAAAGTTTTCTAGTTTTTTGGTACTCACATAAATTAACTATACCATCTAAACATACTGCATTTTTTTTCCAGTTCCCTTATTTTTGCTTTTATACGTGTTACTCTTTCAAGGATTTAGATTTTGTTCTGCTTATAGATTTGGCTTGTGTGAATGGTTCTGGCAAGTTGATAATGGCTTACTTTCAGCAGAAAATAATGGGGAATCACTAAAGTACCATGTAAGGTTCTTATGCAGATTTAACATCAATACATGACTTGTTGAATAGTACCTTTGTGAATGAAGCTCCCTAGCCAAGGATCTGTTTTCTGGTGTTTCCCAGATGACGTTTTCTGTGGTACCTAAGAGAAACAAGTTCTAGAGAGCAAAATGGGCTCAAAAGTATTTTCTTGGTGAATCTACTTTACTAAGACTAATTTTAAATTTATGCCTGAGTTCTCAGTTTCCTGGGGCTCCATGGTCATTAGTTTTCTTTTTTTGCCCCAGTTGTAAAGCCAATCCTTTCACTTCTCATGTAAATTTTTCTCTTTGGCTTTACTCTCTTAAAATTTGTAACCTTTCCTATTGAACTAATGAATACAATGAGTAATGACTGCATCACCTGTCACAAACCGTAGGTTGACAGACCATAAATTATAGACCAACTAACAAAAAGTAGGCTGAACAAGAAATCATAATTCAGACAGATTAGATTAATAAATTCAAACATATGCTGATAAAGTTATAATGTTTGGGTCATTAGCTTATGGTAATTGATTGAACAATAATTGCTCATAAAGTTAGCAATTTTCAATAATGTTTTAAAAACAAAATATTTTTTTAATTCCTTTTATTTTTCTTTAAAAGTATAATGTAAGAGCTTTGTTTTCCCTTGTTTCTTAGGAAACACTGAAAGCATAGAATTGCCTCCTCTCTGAACTTATCAGGTATAGATATATTTTACTTAAAGTAGCATTACTGATTTTAAGTTCGCAAGTTGTGTAGCCTTAAACTCATTAAAAAAAGAGAATAACAAAGAAAAACTTTAAAAATCATATGTTCTCTCTCTCACATTTACAGTGAGAACAAAGAGAAAGAGAAGACTGACACAGGAGAAAGGACACACTATTGCTATGAATAAGCTGCCTCAGTAATATCTAGGAAGATAGTTTTTAACGTAATACATTTCAAAATTGTGTTCTGCAGCATATGCGAAAAGAAATGAAGAAACTTTAAAAATGAATTTGGTTTTATTTTCTTCTTCTTTAAATGAAAACTTCATTGCTGTCAAAAAGTGAATCATTCATTGCCGAATGAGCAAACATTTGGCATTCAGTTTTCTGGGTGTCCATTTGTTGTGACAATGCATATATTCGTTAGTGTGCTGTCTTACTCACATGGTTAGAAATAAATTGAAATTGTTAGCATCTAAATAGTGGTGGCAAGACAGAAGTGTAAAAGAACTAAATGTGAAAAGAGGGGAGACAGAGAACTTTTTTTTTGGTATCTGTTTTCATCAAAGTGCCATCAATTAGTAGTCATAAAAAATATGCAGTAACAAGGTTTCATTTAGTGTTAAGAATAACTGCTATTTCCAGTATTTCACGGCATCTACCCACAAAAGAAGCACTTGAAATTGCTGAGTTTTTCATAGCCTGGAACATAAAATAGGTCCACAAGGCAAGATCGTCCAATGTCAAAGCAGACTGAAAACTACAGTGAGGTCGTAGCATCCTGGGAGAAGGACGGTGGCCTACAAGGCGCTGAGAACCTGATTATAAGCCTTCTGCGCACTTTAAAAAGCCAAGTGGTCAGGGGACGTTCTAAATCTAAAACATTTATTCACCTTTTGGTTCACGAAACTGACCCTGGTGTTTCTAAAATTATTTTGACAAAACATTTCTGATCCTCACTTCACCTGTAGGTCACACACAGTGAGGCCGGCTGCTGCGTCTCCCTCACGTGGCTTGTGCGATGTCCTAGCGTTATCCCGACGTCTGCGAGAAGGTGGGAAACTACCTGACTTTGCATTGCCCCTTGTGGTTTTGGATTAACCAAGCAGCGTAGAGAAGAAGGTTGAGCAATACAGAATTAAATGCTTAAAAATTGGAAAAAGCATAAGAGTTGAATATGAAATTCTATACTTTGCTTCATCTTGCCAAAACACCTTCACCATTTTCTGAAAAAAAACAAAACAATTCATAATCTCTTACCAAAACTCTTGGCCCGTATGTATTTCAGAATATGTTCTTTTTTCCTTTGTCAACCTTAGAATATCATCTGCTAAGTTCACTGTACTAGGGAACTTCTAAAGTAAAGTCTATGATACTCTTCAGCATACACAACTTCAGCCAAACAGGCAATTAATCATGTGGACTGCATAAAAACTGCAGGTGAGCTGGGGATTTAGCTCAGCGGCGTAAGTGCCTGCCCAGCAAGAGCAAGGTCATGAATTTGATCCCTGGTACAAAAAAAAAAAAAAAATACTTGCACGTGGCCACAGGAATGTTGCTGCCCCACCAAAACAACAATTTGTAGGACTGATACCTTGACACTTATTTGGAATAAAGTTATTTACTTAGAAAAAGAACTCAAGGGAAGTAACACAATTATGTTTATGACATTATAAATGATATTTTAAAGCCATATATTTTGATACATGTTCATCATCATCACTTCATTAACACCATTGTTTTGTCTGTTTCCTTATGTCCCTCATACCCACCAATCAGAATGAAATCAAATAGGGTATTAAGTACAAGATGGTGGTATGGTAGCTAGTCTATTTTCACTTACAAGTTTCTGTATTTATCGACTTTACATGTGGTTAAAGTGTCTTATTTAAGAAAAATATATCGTTGACAATAACAGAGTAATTACACAGTCATTGCTTCAATCTGGCTATATAAATCATTGTGATTTAACCTACAGTAGTAATAAAAATAAATGATATTGTTTTTGGTTCATTACTGCTGATCTAATAAAATGTAATGAATTAAGAAATTTCCTGAGTGAAACAGTCTCATAAAAATAACAATTTACTAATAGTGCTGTAGCACCCAATGTGAATGAATATGGAAAAATAAGCATTTTCATAAAAATATCTCTTTAAATCTTCCCCGTATCTTCTCATCCTCTTTTTTTCTGTAATACAAATGGGTGTTTTGATTGCACTCATGGATATCATTACCCGTAACTATATAGTTTAAAAATGATTGCTTGTTTATATGAACAGTTTAATAAACATTCCAGGAACTCAGGGGTTTCTGGGTAGCCTGTGTGAATTTAAGGGGGAAGACATTCCATCTTTGGGGAATGCTTATGTTCCAAGAACTAATTCTTGTTAATGAGCCAATAGCTATTCAGAAAGGAAGAACTACCTTCCTCCCTTCATCGTGTACTTTGGAAGGCCCACTCTAATTTCTCTTATCAAGTAGCCAATTTCCAGCCTTTTGCATTTTCTGTCTCTCCGTTTCTCCCTTTAACTTTCCTCTCTCCATTTTGTACATAAATAGCCACAGCAGAAGCATGAGATTTGTTCTTTCTCACACCAGAGATGAAAATATTTTCAAATTTATCTCTATATAGCTTTTACTTTAAAACACAATTGCTGAATTTCATTCAGTATCATATCTTACTTTATAAAAGACTGATCTCTTTTTCTGATTATAAAAGTTTAGTGTGTTAATTGTGGAAGTAGAACACAAATATCATTCAATATACCACTGCTTTGAACTAACTGCTTAACATTTGGTGTATTTTCAGTCTTTTATAACATATATGCGACTGTGCCCCAAAAAAATCTTTCTTTTTGTTTTTCTGGTTGGTTATTTTTGAAAACTGCTTTTCACCAGTAATTGTGTGTCCCCATTCCACAAATAGACCCAACCTTGGTTCTTCCTGAAAGGCTCTTTTCCTCTAGGGTTCTGCCATGGTTTCCCAGCCCCACAGAGAATTAGCAGACCCAGGGTCATACTCATTCTTCAATAACTGATTCATTGCATATTGCTGGCATAATCAGAATCAATGGTGATATGATCATTGAAAGTGGAAGAATGACAGTCATATAAGCTGGCACATGTTCCCAACATCATTTGTTTTAGCTGAAAACAAAGAAATAATGCGTAATAATTTGATGACATCTTGGCACAGGACCAAGGCTTTTCCTATGACTGCTCATTCCTGAAGGGATTTTCATATCATCTTTCCAGTGTGTCCTACAATTTCAAATATTTCAAGAAGTTCAAGCATTTGTTTCTTTAAAAGTGACACAAAAATCTAAAGATACATGTAATTTGAGAATTTTCTTTTTATATTACCCTACATTTTTAAGTATTTCATTACTTACACATAATCCTATAGGAATTGCTTTTAAAGGATTCACCTTGCTGTAACCTTTCCTGTCAAACATTTATTGACTGTTATTTCTTAACTATAATTCACCTGAATTTTATTTTACTTTATAAAAAGTGTCAGCTGATTATGTGAAAATAGAACTACTTTTAACCAATTAATTATTAAGTAGCCACTGGTGATAGTTATGTCATTGTTTTTTTGTTTGTTATTTTTTGTTTGTTTTGTCTTTTTGAGACAGGATCTTGCTATGCAGTTTGGGCTGGCCTTGGGCTCACTTTGTAGCCCAGTCTGGTCTCAAATTTGCAATGATCCTCCTGCCTCAGCCTCCCAAATGCTGGGATTACAGGCATGAGCCACTACACCCAGTTTAGTTATGCCATTGTTGTACATGTAAAATAGTTAAACTAATAAGTTATGTATAACCAAAATTTTTATAATTATGAAAGCAATAAAAATTAAAAATGCAAAAATAGAATGAAAATTAAGATGCACACATTTCTGAAAAATTACTCAGAAGATGTTTTACTAAATTCTAGTTTTTAATTTGCTTGTTTTGCTTAGTTTATATCTGGCTTGTGAGTGTCCGGACAAAGATTTCTGTTAATCTCATCGAGAGATCTTTTGCATGCAAAAAAGTTTGTCAGTTTTTTTTTTTTTTTGTGGACAAGTTTATAAGCTGTGGCAAACATATGTTACAACTTTAACCCTAGTGACTCTCATATTATTCTGTTTTCCTGATACTTCATTTTATTTATATCAGTAATATCCTAATCCTCACGTAGTATCTTAAAAGTTATTGAGAATGCCACAATTTTTTATTTCAATGAAGTTCAATTTGCTCATTTTTCTTTTCATAAATTCTGCTTTTGAAAGCAGATATAAGAAAGGAATCACAGACAATTCTCAAGTCCCCAAATGGAAGGATATCTCCCTAAATATTACTATATCTTTAATTTCAATATTATGCATTTATTATGTTTATCATTTTTCTTTCCTTTTTTAATCTGTGCTTTATGACATCGCTGAGATCTTTCACTATTTCTATGACTTTTTATTCTTGATTTGTTTTAGATGATTTGGAATTTTCTACATGAACAATCATGTCACCTCTAAATAATGATAATGTTATTTCCTCCAATCCCATCTGTATATATTTTTTCTGTGTTGCTGTGTCCTATTTTCTAGTACTTTACTAGAGTTTTTTACATCTTTATAACACTATATTGGGCTACAGTTTACCTTCTTTTCACTTTTTTTAGTATCTTGGTTTTGTTGTCAGGATAATACTAATCTCTCAAGTAAAACAATCAGGAAATATTTCTTTATTTTCTAGAAGAAATATATAGAATTGGTGTTGATTATTCTTTTAATATTTAGTAGACTTTTGTAATCAGTGTTTGCAAGGAGAACACGACAATATAGGATGCATAATTTATAGTATTTAAAATCATCATTCAAGGAGTGAAATACAAAGAAAGTACAGGAGATACATCTACACACTACATACCTCGAGAATCCAGCCAAGGGCCTGGATCCCATGACAATATCTTGCATGAGTCCAGCTGAAGACCTTGAGTCCATGACAATACCCCCAGTGAGTCCAGCTGGAGGCCTAGAGCCCATGACAACGACACTTGCAAGTCTGTTTCACAGATCTGTGCTGCGAAGCCCCACAGGTTAGCGGCGGAAGCCAGAAAGTCTGTTCAAACGGAATAAAGGATCAGTGCAATAGGCTGAGAGTTCTGCGCTAGAGCCAGGAAGCTTCACTTTATGTACCAGAACTCCTCCAAAAAGTACCACTGCCACCCTCAGCGACAGCGAGGTCCTGACAGTGAGAACAGCTGAGTTCACATCAGGAAGCCAGCACGACAAGCTTCTCCTCGAGACTGAACAGCACACTATCTTCCCCTCCAGAGCCAGGACGCTATGCACAATGTAAGGACCAGAACTCACCCGAAGTGAACCACAGCCATTCTCAGCAACAAGGTCCCCAGCTCTTCCGACGATGAGAACAGCCAAATTCATATGAGAAAAGAAGCTTGACAAGCTGCTCCAAGAGAACCCATGGCAATGAGAGACCCAACAGCACCAGACCACTCCCGACTCCTTCTCTCCAGGTCTCCTTTTTATGCTGGTAACGATCCTCGGGTGGCCATCCACGCTCAGCGCCGGGAGGAGTCAGGTCAGCTGGTGTTAAACTGACCACAGTGTTTAATCCACCACACAGATATTCTCAGGTGAAACCATGTGGGACTTCTTCGTTGACAGGTTTTATATTGTAAATAAAATGACTCAATAGTAGTTACAGGGCTATCTGCATTGCCTGCCCTTTCGATGTCTTCACCATCCCTGTTAGCGTTACCTATTTCATTCCAGGTACAAGTAACCACAAGTTCTGCCAGTTTACCTTGATCCATCATCTTAGAGGTATTCAAATTTTATTGATCCTTCCAAAGAACTACAGTGCCTCTTGTTCAGCTGATTTTTCTATTGTTTTTCTGTTTTGAAATTCACCAATGTCTGCTTATATTATTTCTGCCTTTTGTTTTCTTTTAGATTCACTGCCTTATTTTTTCTTATTAAGAAGCAGCATAAATCATTGATTTGAGACCTAGTATATATTCTAATATAATCATTTATTGCTACAAGTTTCAGGAAAGCTATAGTTGCATTCTGTGAGTTTTGAGATGGTATGTTTTCATTTTTACTCAGTTCTACATGTTATTATTATTACTTTGTTTTGTTTTGAAATGAGTCTTTATGTTGCCCAACCTGGTCTTGAACTTGTGAATCCATGTGATTCTGTTTTCTGTTTCCTGACACTGCATGTGTATGCCAGCACATTCAGTAATTCTGCGTATCACTTTACTTTCTTCAAGATTTTCTTTATTTAGGATTCTGTTGTTTATTTTCCAAATGTTTTCAGATAATACTTTTATCAGTTGTTATTTATTTCTGATTATTAATGTTTTATGCTTAGTTGCTTCTTGTTAAGAGAGGAGTGTTAAGGTCTCCAACTATTCATATTAATGTATTTATTCTTCAGTTGTTGCTTTATGTAATATTGTGCTTCTGTGATTTGCAGCAAACACACATATTAATGTTACTTTTTCCTATTGACTATGTATATCTTTGTCTCTGAAAATATCATTTGTTGTCTGATAGTGACAGTGCCACTCCTGCTGGTTTTTGGTTACTGTCTGCATGATCTACTTTCTCCATTTTAAGTGATCTGACTTACTCTGTTCAGCCTTTGGAGTCTTCTATTTATTTCAGATATTATGTCAAGGGATTTTAGTTGTGCTTATTAGGAAAAATATGTCTACACCTTTCCAAAATGGGAATCAAACTCAGTGACAATATTTTCTAGAATTTTTTCCATCTTAAATTTTGGAGTTTTTGAAAATAGCTTTATTAAAATATAATTCACATACCACATAAATTAAATTTAATGTAATGTTTAGGATATCAATATTTGTGCAAAAATCAATCCCCAAAATGTAAGCATACATTTTTATCCCCCATGGAAGAAATATCTTATGCAGTAACAATCAATTCATTTCCATCTTTACCCTTTCCCAGTACTGAACACCTTCAAATCTGTTTTCCTATTATTTGTCAACTCTTACCATTTTATGTGAATAGAAACATACAATATACGGTCTTCAGTAATTAGATTCTTTCTCCGACACTAATGCTGTCGATGTTCACCAATATTGCATCATACATCACTATTCTATATTTACTTTTGTCAAATTTCATTCCATTGTATGGAATATCAATCCAAATTTATTCATCATCAACTTACATCCTTCATTTTTGCTTTGCAATGAGGTCTCTAGTTTTCAGCTTTGTCTTGAACACATGAACTTGGGTTCCTCATTTTAGCTACTATAGTTAATACTCCTGTGATATTCATGTGCAAGATTTTGTGCACATGTATATTTTTCTTCTTCTTTGGCATTGTCTTAGTCCCTTTTCTTGTTGCTGAGACACAGTATTCAACTTTAAAAATAAGAGATGTATTTTGGTTCATGTATGTATTCCATGGTCTGCTGGTTCCAAAGCCGGAAATGAAAGAGGGGCATAGAAGAGGAAAATGCTACATCATGGTAGCCAGGAAACATGGAAAGATGGAGAGATAGGACAGAGAATATACCCGTCCAGATCACAGACTCAGCGACTAGTCGTTTCTGACCAAGTAGCACCTCCTAACATTGCATTTAGCTATAGCACACTGTGATTTAATCACCGTGCAAAAGCCCCATCTGGGAGCACATGAGGCACTGGAGAGACATATATGTTAACCATACTGATGTATAGCTAGAGACGGAATTGCTGGATATGCGGTATTCTATATTTGAATTTTTGACACATGGCAAACTATTTTTCAAAATTATTCCACCATTTTGTATTCCTACCAATAATGTGTGATGGTTTCAGCCTCTCTATTTGATAGCTGACACTTTTAAGTGTCTGTTGTTTTGATTACAGTCATTCTAGTTGGAAGAGGTGAGATATGACATTTTTATTCATATTTCAATAATAACATGGTGTTGAACATCTTTTAGTGTTCTCATTGGCTATTTGTATGGCTTCTTTTCAGTTAAGAGTTTATCCATGTTTTAACTATAATTTAATAGAGGAATGTCTTTTTATTATCAAATACTAAGAGTTATTTATCAAATAAAAAGACAGGACCCTTACTGTATAAGTTACTTAGAAATACTTTCTCCTATTCTAAAAGTTAGGGTTTTCAGCAACAATTTTAATTTTATGTTACCGGCTTACCTATTTCTCTTTTGATGCTAGCATTTTTCTTATATAAGAAAGTCATGGTCTAATATAAGGCCACAAAATTTTACTTCAATGTTTTCTTCTGGTAGTTGATAGTTTTAGCATTTACATTTAGGTCTATTTGATTCAGTTGGAATTACTTTTTGTGGATAGAAGTTCAATTTTTGTGTGTAGACATCCAGCTTTCTTGGCAACATTTAAGACAGTGAATTACCTTTGCTCTCCTGTAAAAAAAAACAATTAACTATAAATATTAGGGTTTGGTAGTGAACTTTCACTTTTATTTGATTGATCCATTTGCCTGTCTTTATGCCACCACCAAGATGACTGCAGTTATTAGTATGGCTTGCTAATAAGTTTTGAGGATGTACATAGGAATACACCACTTTGATTTTCTTCTATAGATTGCTTGAACTCATTTGGATTTCTTATCTTTATATAAATCTTATTGTTAACTTGTCAATTAATGCAAAAAGACAGCTTGTTTTCACTCAACAACTGCATTGAGGTTATAGATCGCTGGGGAATATTGCCACCTTTGCAATATTAATTTCCCCTACCAGTAACAATGATATGCCTTTTTATTATTTAGATCTTTAACTTTCCAACAATCTTTTCTGGTTTTCTGAATATAAGTTCCATACTTTTGTTAAACTTACACTTGAATATTTTGTTTTTGAAACTATTATGAATGAAAAATATTTAATTTTCAGAATGGTATTGCCTCTTTACAGGAATACCATTGAATTCATATTTCTTTCACATCTTACATATTGCTGAACTCATTTATTAGTAGTAATGTTATTTTAGCAGATTCCTAAAAATTTTGTGTGTATTAGTTCATACTCTAATTTTACTTCTTCATTTCTAATCCAGATACATTTTGTTTTAAATATTTTTCTTTCTTTTTCAACTTGTTTCCTGCTTTCTTCCCCAACCTTTTTATTATTATTATTATTATTATTATTATTATTATTATTATTTGGTACCAGGCAAGGAACTCATGACTTTGCACTTGTCAGGCAGGCACTTAAGTTGCTGAGCTAAATCCCTGGCCCTCCCTGTTCTTGTTTTATTTAAATGCCCTAACTAGGATCTCCAGTGCAGTATTAGAGTGAAAAACATATGCATCCCATTTTTTCATGAATTTTGGGGAAAAAAAATCATTCAGTTACAAATATAATAAGACATGTGACCTTTCCATACATGTTCTTTATTGAAAGGAGACATATGATTGAAAGTATTCCTTCCTATTGATAGTTTTTTTGAGCACTTATTATGAAAGAGTGTTGAATGATGTCGAATGCTTTCTCTGTATCTATTAAGATGCTAATATTGTATTTATCCTTCATTAATACAGTGTGCATATTAACTGGTTTTCAGCTGTTGAACCAGATTGCATTCATAGCATAAAATCCACTTGTCCAGAGTATAATACCTCTTACTATATTTTGCTGAGTGCAATTTGATAGTATATTGTAAAAAAAATATTATATGTGTATTTATAAGGACTATTGATCTATAGGGCTTTTTGTTGAGAGGTTTTGTGTAGCTTGAATATCAGGATAACTGGCCTAATAAAAAGAGTTAAGTATTGCCTCTTTTAATTTTTAAGAGTTATGAAGCACTGGTATTGGTTCTTCTTTGAATGTTTTATAGAATTCATTAGTAAGGGCAAATGAGCAGTAAAGGCAACTTCTTTGTGAGAAGTTAAAAATGACAAACTCAATCACTTTAATTGATATTTGCCTATTCATATTTTCTATTTCTTTTTCACTTTATTCTAGGAATTTTTATCTAAGAATTTTCTATTTTATCTGATTATAAATGGTATAAAATTGTTCATAGCATTTTCCCTAATTTTTATATTAAAAATGTCACATGATACTGCTTTTGTGCTGATAGTAACAATATGAGTCTTCTGTCATTAGTATTTTAATATCCATTATAATTTTACTTTAGTGAAATACCAATTTTGTTGATCTTTTCCAAGAGCAAGATTTGTTTCATGAAATTTTCTCCAGTATTTTTCTATTAACCATTCCATGTGCATTCTTATAGTTAATATTTATTAACTTTGCTTAAAGCTGTTCTGATTTTATTGTTTAATTTCTCAAAGTAGACAAATATTTATTTATTAGATGTCTTATTTCCATTAAAAACACACACATATAGCATAAAATTTTCTCTAAAATTGACTTAGCTGTACTCCTTAAATTGTGTTACACTGTGTTTTCATTTTTTACTTATGTTAAAGTACTTTCCAGTTATACTTTTGATTCATTTGATTCATTGACCATTTGCAAGAGTGCTGATGTATTTCCACCTATTTATAAATTTACAAATTTTTGTATTATTAATTGCTGATTTAATTTGTTGTCATTGGAAAACATATTTTACGTGACTTCAGTGTTTTTATTTACAAAAGTATGTTTTGTCCTGTGGCTAAGTGTGAGGTTCACTCTGGGAACATGAATCTGTATTTGTCAGAATGTGTATTCTTGTGCTGTTAGTTGTTGTCTGCTACGGATGTCAGATACATTCGATTTGTAAAATTTCATATTATCATTAGGAAATGATCTTCTTTATATGTAAAATGTTTTTTAAAAATCTGTCATATTACAGGATCTGGTTTAGCTGTTTTAGCTGTTTCACATTTGTTTTCATAGTATAATTTTCTATCCTTTTATTTTCAAATAACTATTCAGATTTAAAACATTTAAGAGCATATATCTGAATTTTTATCCAGTCTGTCAATATCTGCCTTTTAAATTCATTTTTAATCTATTCACAGTGTTATTAACAATATTCAAAACCATATGCTTTGGATTTTTTATGTGTCCTGTTATCCATCTTCTCATTTTTTCTTATTGCCTTATTTTGTATTAAATGGATTTTTTAAAAGGTAACATTTTAATTCCTATAATGATATTTCAAATTGTAATTTTAAATTTCTATAGTTTATCATATACATAATAAATTAGCATATTCTATTTCCAACAAAATATGGAATTCTTATTATATTTAACTCAATTTATTCTCAGTGGTTTTGGGCATATATATATATATATAATGTATACATATATATATTCATATATACTGAAATCAACACTTCATTGATAGTGTTATCATTTTACATAATTATCTTTTTTTAAAAATGAGGATCATAAGATAAGCATATATGTATGGTTTTTCATAGTAAATGTTCTATTTTGTCATTTTTGTTTCTTTTCTATTTATAGTCTTAAACACCATATGTTGTGATACTTTTGCTGCCATACTGCTTTGTACCCACACAATTTCTTTGTGCTGTTATTGTCAAATATGTTCTGTCAAGTAGTATCATTATGTACACAATGTTTTAAGCAATTGCTTTTTAAATTAGTCAAGTAGAGAGATGCTTTTTTAAAATATGGTTACACTATCATTGTATATTAGTTGCATAATTACCTTTGTGTAGGTTTTTCTCACTCTCCTTTTTATAATGAAATTTCTGTCAGGTACCATTTGCTTCATGCTTGAATAATTCTTTCAAACTTCTGCTAAGGCAGGCTTACTAATGAACACTTTGTGAAATATCTTTATTTTACCTTCATTTTTGAAAGAATATTACTGAGTATAAAATTGTTGATTGACAAGAATTTTGACCAGATGGCACTTTGAATATGTCACCCCAGTCCTTCGGCCTCCATTGTTTCTGATGAGAAGTCAACTGCTAATCTTACTGGCATTGTTTTGTGCATGAAGTCATTTTAGTCTTGCTGCTTTTATAATCTCTTTCAATATAATTTTCAACACTTTGGCTATGATATGTAAGGGTGTTGTTTTCTGTCTTTTTTTCCTAACTTTTAGTTCTTTGAGTTTCTTGATATATAGATGAAGATTTTTCATCTCGTTTGAGGAGTTTTCAGCTACTTTATCTTCAAATATTTTTCTGTGCTTTTTTCTTTTCCTTTCAGGCATTCATATTATGTACATTTTGGTACACATTTAATGACGTCTACATCCTCCTGAAAGTATCTTTAATTATTTTTTCCTTTGTCTCATGTATTTTCTAAGTTTGCTGGTTCTTTATTTTGCCTCTTCAAACCAAATGCTGAGCACATATACTAAATTTTTAACTTTCATTATTCTCTTTTTCCACTGTTAAATTTCCTTTTTATTGTTTTTAATAATTTTTTATTTCTTTATTGATTTCTTTGTTTGATGCAACATTGTTGTTATTCCTACCTATTAGTTATTACACTTGTTCCATTTTAGTTTTTTAAATATATTAATAAGAGAGTTTCTTTGATCTCTTTTCATCATCTTATTCCTTTACATGGAATTTCCAATGCACACTTTTTGTTCTATATGTGTCATATTTTGTTTCTTGGCATGTCTCAAACATATTTTAAAATTTACCAAATTTAGATAATATATTATAGTCACTGTATACTGATCCTCCCAGGGGTTGTTTTTCTTTTTTCTTTTTAATTTGATAGACGATAAATGAGTTCTGCAAAGTGTATTTGCCTGTACCTTCTATTATTCCTAATTAGACTTTTAACCTTATATTTATTGTTTAGACCTCATACATAGGATTTGCTTATAGGTCGACATAAGCAACTTATTAATCAAAGAAAACACTTACATTCTGCTGGGCAGACAAATTTTTATCTTGTACCATTTTCTGTGTGCCTTGAAAGCTATTATCCTTGCTCAGGAAATCTACTTTTTTCCCTTTATATTCAGCCAGAAGCCAGAAGCATGTAGGATTCCTCTCCTACTTTTTTCTAAATCAGTATAGTCTTGTATGCTGCCAGAAGTGAATGCATTTTTATTTTTCAATCTGGCTTTGTCTGAGTTTCCCTCATTCAGAGTAGCTCACTCTTTAGTGTTTGGTGGCACGTTGTTTGCAACCACTTACGTCAGTGTGGACTCAGCCTTACGTGGATGATTCTTGTTTGGTTTGAGGGATTCTGTCTCACCTGTCCCATGTCCTGCTCTCACTGTCCCTCAATGTATGTAGTCTACTATTATCACACACTAGAGTTGTGTGATTACAGGGCAGCTCTTCTTTATAGTCTCTATTAAATTTTGACTGCTCTACTGCTTTGCTTATGTCAGAGCTACAAGGAATCTCTTAATTATCCACCAAGATTAACTTTCATCATGAATATGTTTACACATGAAATTCTGTATTGTGTTGCAAATAAAATTAAAACTAAGACAGAGCTATGAATATGTTTGTCTTTATGTTTCCCTTTCTTTCTGCAGCACCAGAGCCAAGGTCTATGATCCATTTTCAGTGAAGTAAGCTAAGTGCCATGGATGGTGGTGGTTGGGCAAATTCATGGTCTTCTCTCCCTTCTTCCTTAAATGAAACTTTCACCCTAGGAATGAGGTTACAGGACTGATCAGAGCCCCAATATAATAAGCCTGATTGACCTGAGATGGAAATTTTGTTATATAACTAGAAGGTTAATGGAGAAGGAGAGGTCTGTTTCTCTCAGATGTAGCTGCCTGAATGGAGATTCTTAACACAGGGATAGGTGAGTGATGATGGGGAACTACACAGAAAAGACCATAAGCTAGTGGGGAAGGTAGAACCATAGTGACTTCACATGGTTTGGTCAGAACTTCTGTAACACAGTGTTAAGAATGATAAAGAGCATTTGATTTCCCATAAGCCATAGCTTCCTGAACTTCCTACTGGGCAATAATAGATTTTTTTGAATATATGTTTCTTTATTTGTTCTATGTCTTTCAGGAAGTATCCAGAAGCTTTCATTGATTTTAAAAATAATGTCATAACTTAAATGGTTGTTTTTCAGGAAAAGGGGTTCTACTGTATTCCTTTCTTCCTCATTTTGGATTTCAATATTCTATTTTATTTCTGCTGAAACTTCTCATTCCTTTGCTGAGATGTTCAGACATTGAAAATTTATTTTGTCTTTATTGAGATTATTATAACAGTTACTTTAAAATCTTCATCTGTTAGTTGAGGTATCTGGTATATTTTTCTATTAATCTATTATTCCTTCCCATGTGGGTATGTTTCAATCTTTCATTCTTCATGTATCGAGTGATTTTGGATTATTTCCACACCATGAATGTTATGCAGAATTTGGATTGTGCTTTGCTACTGAAATGAATATTGTTTTAATTGTTGTACCAATTACTTTTGGACCAAACTTGAACCACAGTTCTATTCCCTGTGCCACAGGTGTAATCTCTGTTCATAAATCTACAGAATTGGCTTCTTGGCTTCTGTGTTCATAGGCACAGCTCAAGTGCCAAGGAAAGGTGGCTGGACAGAGTACAGGGATCTTCTCTCTGGCTCTTTCCCTTGCAAGAATATCCCACTGACTTCAATACTGGATTAATTTCTTCTTCTTTTTTGTTTCAGTCTTCGCCTCTCTAATTCAATATAAGTTGCAGCAAGACATTTATTCTCTTCACCTCCAATGCTATTTTTTCCATTGGACACCAAGGCAAAGCATCCCTGTCGTGCTTTGGTGACTTCAGAAGCCTCCCACATGCTTTATTCTGCCTCCATTTCCCCCCCCAACAAATTATTTTCCACATTGAAACTGAAACAATCTTTAAAAATGAACAGAAATCCCATGTACTCCTTAGGCCATTGCTGATTCAGTCATGACAGTCTTGCTACAGCAGCTTTATGTAACCACATCTGTTTGCGGTGTGGCAACACGTTACTTCAAGCTTGCCCAATCACCCTCTGCTCTTGATTTTATGAGATAAGGTGTATCCATAAATGGACGCTTAGGACTGCAGGGATATTAGCATCCTCTAGAAGAGATATTTGATCATTGAGAATGGTAAAATTGTGAGGAAATTGTGACAAAATTCTGTCCTTTTACATGTGCTGGCAAATTACCTAGTGGCATATTCCATATGCTTGAAAGATAATATCCTATATGTAAAGAACAGTAATCTCTAGTGTTGGTCGATTTAATGGAACCCTGTATTCTTGTGTTAGCTCTTTCTCACCCTCAGTTGTTATGATGTGTTTCCTAGTTTATCCTTAAGACCAAGCTCTCAGAAATAGCACTGCCAGGGCCTGGGGATTTAGCTCAGCAGCAAAAGCGCCTGCCTGGCAAGCATGGTGGTCATGACTTCGATCCCCAGTACCAAAAAAAGGAAGAAAGAAAGAAATAGCACTGTCATCTAAGCTCTTAGATTCTATTTTCTGTGGAATTCAATAAAGATCAACTCTATTTTCTGTGGTATTCAGTAAAGATCAACTCACTTTCCCTAAAACTTGCAATCAGGTTCCAGCACTCTAGGAATAGTATCAAAGCTGCTTTCCCAACTTAAGAAACTACAATTTCTGGCTTCATATCTGCTGCAACCCACGTGGCTCCTGAGGTTCTTGGGTTTAAGAACCACGAGAAGATGAGAAAAATAAGAAGAGACAAAGCTGGCATCAAGTGGAGTTCTTAATCTCTTGATGGGAGGAAAGATATCACTCAACTACTGTAGCATGTTTTATTTTATATACCAGGAAAGATGATATCAATTTCAGTCCCTCTGCCTAACAACCCATTGCTTGGATTGTCTAGGAGCTTGATGTTTTTCTAGACTGTAGCAACTGCTTCTCGTGGCTGAACCAGGCACTCTTTGTTTTCTGGCAGGGCCATTTCTGGTTAATGCTCTAGGTCAATTTCCTTCTTCTAGGGCTCCCAACACATATCTAGTAGGATTGAAGCACACTAACCCTTTCATTCCTTAAGCCTTCTAGGTTTGCTCTTTCCTTGGGTATTTTGGCATTAATATATTTTTAAAACTTTACCTTTTATTTTTGAAAGTTTTCCGCCTTGTCATTTGTGTCTCAGTTTCATGTTACTTTCTCAGAGAGAACTTTGATTATCCAATCCTGTAATAACCATTCACTGTATTTCTTGTAGCACTTACTGTCAGCCACTTAAAAAGTTTGAGCTCTTAACTGTTATGTGAATGTTAAGATTAGATAATTAAATTTGATTGTTCATTGCTATATCACTGGTCTCTGTTTGCGGTGTCTGACACAGAGGAAATATTCAGTAAATATTTGATCAATTAATAAGTGCATTCACCATGTGAAATTTAGTATTCCATAGATTACAAAATGAATTTCTAGGGCTCAAACCAGCTCTTTAAACATACTGACTAATGTTGCAATCTTCCTTAAGGTTTTTATCTGTGTATTTGATTCATTACATTGTACTTTCATACCATCCTCTTCTCTCTTTGTGGAGTTTAAACCTCTTTCAAAAGTTTTAATGACTGATATTTAGATAGTGAGTCCTGCAGATGGAGAACTTTAATATCAATGGTAATAAGATTGTTTTTGATACTGGGAACAAAGGATGTTATTTCAGATCTAAACTGAAAGTAATCAAAGTTTCACAAAAGTGTCTTTTGCAACTGGTTAGTCTCCTGTAAGACTTTCCTCTGAGTCTACATGGCACTGTAACCTTTCGACTCATCTCTCCTTTTCTCATAAGCTGCTGTCTTTGGTTTACTCTTTCTCACGTGAGCAGAGATCTATTCAAATTCAATGTTTATTATGAGATCTTGTGTTGTATATAACTTTTTCCCTAAGTCTAACAGATTCTGATGTCCCCCGTGCTCGGGTCTAGGTGTAGTCGGCACTTTGAAGTAGCCGACTTCCCTCATCAGAACCTGTCTGCGCTACACTGAGTAGATGTTGTGCTGACCTGATGTGAACCTTGCACTGTTGTTCCTCAGCACTGTGGACAGCTGTAGAGCATATCAAATTGCAGTCCTTAGCATGCATTGTACTTTCAAGACTCACTGTACTTCTACATTCATTTTTTTCTCGCTTGCTACATTTATTGAAGATGCGATAGCTACCAGGATACAGACTACCAGAACTCTGCTTCAAAAAAAAGCACCTTTTTAGTTGTTTTGGTTGGCACTGACCTTGTGTTTCTGAACCAGGAAATAGAGTTTGAGGGGCGAGATGAAAGGTATTTCTGACAACTTTCAAAAAAAGCAAGATTGCTTCTTTTCTAAATTATGGCAAGAAAGGGCTATCAATTGTTTGTTTCAGTATAGTTTCATCAACCTTAATCGTATCAAGAATTTCATACAAATCTGGCAGCAAGATGACAGTGAACCATAGATTTCAAGAATTGTTTTTGGCTTTTCTGTATCTTGGATATTTTAGTTGGCTACATCTCACCTGCCAGTAATGATCCCATTTTAAATTAAAATTTTCATTTCTCACCTTTTAATGTTGAGTATATAGGCACTCATGGTGATTCATTTTTTTCTTGTTGTTTTCATCCTTTTTTCCAAACATAATATCCTCCTCCCTAATATTTAAAAATTAAAAGTATGCAAAACATACATAGAAACTAGAAAAAGAAAGAGCAGAGACCCACAATACATTTTTTGCTTCATAATATGTGCAAAGAACAGTGCTAAATAATTTGTTTTATTCTCATTTCTTACAGAGTTAAGTGTATCACATTGAAGAAACTAAGGCTCAAAGAGATTAGGTAATTTGCTCAAGGCATACAATTATGTATTAATTCAAGCTTGACCTGGGACTACTATAATAAATTAGTTCACATATTATTAAACAATTGTTCATTCCTAACCCCAGCTCTCCTTCCAGTTTTTAAATGAATTGTTTAACAGGAAAAAAATGCACTTCTTTTCTCTCTTTCATTCCATTTTACTTAGTGAAATTTCCTTTTTTATTGTGTGATGAGAACATGCATGTACAATATGTAAATAGATATGTAAATACATTTTACCATTCCAAACTGTAAAAACACATCAACATTATCTGTAAAACTTCCTAGAGCCCTTCTGTATTTCCAGATTGTAAAATTTACTGTTTCTATTTCTTGAACGATTGATGAGTTTCTTGTCATGGACACAACACACAGGTTACCACCTCATAAAATTCCTGCAGGACACCAGAAGCTAACAAGTCTGATAGAAGAATTACTAGTTCATGTTGATCACAAAGGAAAGTATATATATTCTTATAGGATTTGGGGCTTCTTCTGAGATTTTCTTCAAAGAACTAAGTATGAGAAGCTTTGAAGGACGAAGTCTCATGCTTCAAAAAAACTGGAAGGTCCCAGAAGTGTGCTTATGGGCAGTCTCAGAAAAAGGACTGGAAGCAGATTGAAAGAATTTATTGTGAATCAATTTGAGGGACTCTGCCTAGATGGGCTGCGATTATACAAGTAAACAGAACTGGATCCTGATAATGGAGAGCTATGAAAGCAACAGTCAGGAATTTCTCTCTGATCCACAGGGTTCTGCTGGAAACCTCATGGGCAGGCTCTTTCTCGGGCAGTGGGCTGCCTATGCAGGGCTATTCTATGACACTTTCACTCCTAGAATGCTGGCAGCCAGAAAAAGAGAGAAGAGACAAAAAGGCAACTAAATTCAATGAGGAGAGGAAAGCAGTCCACTTTCATGTCATTGATTTCTACAGTTTGTTCACCTGTTTGTTGAGGGTCGTTTCATTTAGTTGCTATTCCTTTTTTTCCCACTGCTCAGCACTTCTCTCAAGTACTGAGTTATTGACTGAGTGTGACACTTTCTGTACAAGTTAACAAATTGGGGGAGAAGGGGTGTGTATTAGAGGACAGTGAGAAGTGTTTAGTATGTTATTCTACTCATGCATAAAAAATTCATCGACCAGAAAGGGTTAATTCCCATTCAAATGGTTTAACTTAATCCCCAAGTGCAATCGGCTCATTTGAAGGCTCTGGCCCATTGAGTGCATGTTAGCACAGAAGCTGATACACCTCTTCACCAAGTCCAGTGCAATGAGGTTAAAGCCAAGGGCACACAATAGATCAGGAATGAAATGGCAGCCTCCCGAACTGCCTTAGAGTGCTCTGTTCACTTGACTAGGTTTCTTTCCTTTCTGAGGTATAACAAAACATTAAACTTTCAGAAAAATTAAAGTATCAAAGTTTAAAAAAATCACAATAGATTTTTTTAGACCTAAATGAGGGAGATATTTGGAACAAATGAAATAGACTTGAAGAACAAGTAATGCCAAACAGTCATGCATGATTAATATGTAGCAGAATAGTAACAAAAAGCAAACAAACTGTGGGAGGGTTATGTGGGAATGTATCCATGCCCTACATTGTGAACACTACTGTTTTTCCTTTTAACAACTGGAGGGATGTTAAAATTAATATGATTCATGAATCACATACAGAACATACATTTTGGAGAGATGTATGGGAACAGAATGGAAATTTAAAAGGAAGAAAAGTTGTTTATGACAAAGACGAAAATCTTAAAGAACTGTAACTTTTATATGCCATATAGGTAGTACTACATAGTGAAGATAATAAGAGCCCAAGACTGAGGTTATGGTCCTGAAAAGCCTGAGGTTATGGTCCTGTTCTGTGCCTCTTGGTAGTAATAATTCCAACGAAGTCACTCTCAGATTATAAAATTTTGTAATCTGTTAAGCCCTGGGTTCCATATTTGGGAGTATGGGAGTAAAAACAGAAGTACTGACTTAATAGTATTCTTGACAATTAAGTGAGATGGTACAGAGAAGGTAACTGGGACGGTGCCTGGCATGTAGTAGACACTAAAAGTACGAGCTCTTATTCTAGCATACCCAGAGGTTAAGTGAAGACCATGGTGAATGGAGGGCAAGAATAGACCTAGGCAAATACTTAATAGTTTTCTTATATGCTTCTTACTAGCAAAAGATAAAGAGTAATATAATCATAAACATGTTATATGCAGAACTAGGGAAAACTAAACAGAAATTTTTAAAAAACAGAAAGTCATAGTAGAATAGCTAAAGAAATACAAAACTTGATGGTACAAACATGTAATATGAATTAAATTCTAAGCATATAAAAGATGTCTGCGTCAACATTTTTAAAGATAAATCTTACATTGTTTTATTGCCTTGCAAGTCTCTTTTCTCTCATATCTCATATTCTAAAATTTTGTAGTTAAGGTTTAAATGATTTTATATGAAGTGAAAAAGGACACTTTTAGATGTGATTATTTAGATCAAAGCTGTGTCCACAGGCAGTAAGGATTGAAGGCTCATGAATTTAGTTGATAAAATATTTAATAAAAAGATAATTGAGGTCAAAGATATCCTTCTCTTCAAAAAGGTTTCTGTATTCACATTATCTTTATAACTACTCACACTCTCTATTTTGATGATATAGTTTCACTTAAGATATTTTCCTAGGTAGAAATCATGAAAGAGAATTTCCCTATTCAGTTGGTGACTTTGGGTCTGGTCACTGGCTACTCAGACTTTCAACCAACGTCTGGCCTAATCAGTAATCTGTGAAGACATACTGAAGCCCTAGAGACAAAATATTGTGTGTGTTTATGTATGTGCATTTTGGGGGACAATGGTATATATTGTTTATAAGGCATGTGTGACATCAAAAAAATTAAAATAATTAACTCTTGAGGCTTCATTATTACCTCGATTTTTCTGTGGAAGATTTAATGACTTCTGTTTCTGGTTCCATGACCAGGCCTCCTCTAAACCCCCATATTACACTCACTTGATTTTCTTATTCCTGGTTTCTTGTCTTATTCCGTAACCTCCGTGAAGCAAGGGCAGGTATGGACAGAATTTCTCTTTTTTGATATTTCACTATGCAGCTTTTGCAGCTACATAAACATCAAGCTCACAGAGAACATAAAAAAGGCAAGGGCTTTCTTCATTTCAGTGAGTTAAAATAGATTCCAAAGACAAAGAAAGAGGACTATACAGCACTGAATCACATCCTGCATGATACTGATATTGAAATTTTTATGGGTGTATGTCATAACGCCCATATTTTTCATGACAGGGAAGATACAGTTTAGATGATATAGTACAGAAACACTCTAAAATCCCTGACAACAGCAATCAGAATGCCAGGGAATGTGTAAATATTGGGGGGGGGATTAATTTGGTCATATTCTTCTTATGTACATTTTTCCTTTTTGTGTTTCTCTTCTCTATCAATTGTATTAATAATATTCACATAAAATACATATTTCATAAAATAAGTACACAAATAATGATGCTTTTTTTTCTCCCTGGTAATACTGACTTTTTCCTGACAATGTCTGACTAATCCAAGAATTTATTTCGCTGTTGCCAGTTTGAAAGGGATTTTCTACATGATACTTTTCAAAGAATCATATTCCACTGGATTGCTACTTTTCAGGAATGGAGAACATACTGGTTTTTTGTTTTGTTCTTCACCATATTTCCAAGTAAATGAAATCCTTAGGTAGTGGACACACCAGGGATGAGTTGCCTTTCCACTTCCACCCCAGAATTTGACAGTGGTTAGAGATGCTTTGGTTGCCACAGCTAATAGGGTACTGCTGGTACCTAGCAGATGTTACACACAGGACAACACTTTACCACAAGGAGTATGAATCCAAAATATTGCTAGTGCTGAGTCAGAGAAACTGCACCCAGTGAGGTCCTCCATCTCAGCCACCACAGCTCAGAAGCCCAGCAGAGAAGCAACTTATTTGGTTTGCATGTATAAGCCAGGCATGCTTGCTGCAGCCTGGCCTTTGCTTTTCTCTCCTGCAGAAAAGGTGATTCCTACCTGCTGTCAGCCCTGTGATAGAGTTGGTAGAGCAGGCTGTGCTCCTACCACTGTGGACTGTGGGAGTTTTGTTTGTTGTCTGTTTGGTGGTAATGTGAAGGGGGTGACTTCAATTCAGAGGAGCCTTAGCAAGCCTATTAGGACTTATCTAAGCTGTGTCCTTCACTATTGCTTTTATCAATAATAAAGCTGACATTTGATCTCTAACTGTCTGACTCCTGTATCATTCTCTGTAAGTTGGTTCTGATCTCAGGTTGGGAGCAGTGGTGTTATTTTTGACCCCCTAAGACCCAAAAATTTGCTACTCTATGATGGTTCAGAATCTTAATGGCTTACCTCTAAGAATCTTTGTATCACTCAAAGATGGTCAAAATATAACACTAATTAATATAAGGTACACACATTAGAGCTGAAATTATCAAAACAGAATCAGTGTCTAGCCTTCTTTTTTGAACATAGTATGTTTTTATTTTTTTACAGGTAATATAAAAGAAAACTTATTCCAGATATGTGCCTATGAGATGTTTTTCCCAGAAAATAGCAGTTAATTCCTTATTCAGAAAATATTTTTTTAAATCCTGATTTAAAAACTGTAAGCATTTTATACTTATCTCCATGAATTTTCTTGATATATATTAGATGGACCATGTATAGTGAATACTGGGTAATAAGAATCAAGTGAAAACAATTAGAATCTATACTAAAAGAAGAGGAGGATGAGATGAGTTGAATTATTCAATATAATACCATGACCCTGACACAAAACAGAGCCTATAAGACATTGTCTCTTAGAGATGGAACTGGCTGTTTAAATTCACACACAAAAACTAGCACCCTGATATTTGTCAAACACACATATGAAAACAATTTTATTTTCATGATACTGAAGGAAGAAATGGAATTATAAAAGATGTGAGAAAAAAGGGCATTGTATATGGAGATGGCAGCCTCCTTACAACTTTCCCCAAGTATACTTGATCAGTCAGGAGAGGCGTGGCACAATTCAGGTGCGTTTGCAACTCATGTGGCAGATCAGTCCATCCTCAGGGGCTCCTGAAGTACTGGCAGGGATGCAGCACCCGATTATTAGAGGGTTTGCAGTCAGTCTCTTCCACAGAAGTTAGAGATGAGTTACCCAGTAGTTTTTAATGTTCTTGACCTAATACAATACATGTCACTTCCTGCCTAAGCAAATCAATGACTTCACCTAACTTCAAAGGAGAAAGAAATTCATCTTGTATGGAAGACAGAGAAGTGATTTCCTGTGAAAAGCTCCACTGATTACGTCAGGTGTCAATACTAAAATTCTGGAGCAAGCCAATTGCACTTGATAGCAAAACTTCATTTTCCATCACTGGCTACAGTAATTTATAAAATGCCCTGAATTTCCAGAATAATCAGAATATCAAAAAGTACTTCAAATGATTTCTTCCCTTAATTTTTGCAAGGTGCAGTGTTTAATATTTAGTATTCCAGACTCTTGGAGACCTTACTAGCCACAGTAGTCCTCTGTTCATGTCAGGCACTGATATGTGTCAATACTATGTACAAAGTCATTTGGGAAAGCTGGAGCACCATAATCTCATGTTCTCACAGATACCCAGTCTGAGCTGCTGTGATGTCCCAATGTCATTTCCCCAGGAACACCTTACAGGCACACACAAATATACTGCTTATGACATTTTAAGCTCATGTCTTCACTTTGCAATAAACTTAGAAGGCATACTGTGGGAAATGGTAGCTACTGCACAAAGACTACAGAGAAATGAAATAGTTTTCTTTCAAAATTATCAGAAAAATCTCCTTTCCAAGTCAAATTTCCAAGTCAGGCTTATATAAAAAGTGTGTAAAGGGCTAGGGTTCCATTGTAGACCATGTGTCCTTTGGACACAGCTTTGAATCATCCAAACCTTGCAGCTTTTCTCATTAAATAAAAAAAGGGATAATCCATGTTGTCATTGTAGACATTGTTGTCATAAATCTCGAGTGCAGTTATTGTTGTAGAAGCATTTTAGCCAGTGTAATTGCTATAACAGAGGGATTAAGGATGAGTAAGAAGAGGATAAAGAGAAGATAGAAGAGGTATTAAGTGGGGCATAAATAGAGCAGAGAAGAAAGACAGCAAGGAAAACAAATTAATGAGCATACATGGCAGTGGAAGTTATAAGACAGTATAAAAGAAAATATGCATACCAAAATAAAAGACAGTAAGATTACATGAACATTGCCCAATCCTAACAGTAGATAAGGAACACAATTTTCCTACCACTCTTTGGAGAACAGAAAGTTTATGATGGTTTTAATGTGATGTTCTAAGTCATAACTTTTTGTCATTAAGCAAATGTTCCATGATCATGTGGTGACTTTATACCTTTCTTGTTTAATCACCTAAATCCTGATATCCTTAGATACCTCTGTGCACTTGAGGTGTATTAGTGTACAATGACTTTAGAGATACTGGACCCTCTGATTAGACAAATCCTTGCTTTGTTCTTTAACAGTAATAATAGAAGCATTGGAAGCAATGGGACCAGGGGAATTAGAGGAAATGCTCATTAAAACAAATTTAAAAGGTCTAATGATTAAAATATTGATTAATTAGCCAAACATTGATTAGCAGTTACACTTTATCAACTACAAAGTTTCTAATTACTAC
>PVJX010005973.1:15211-81295 GCA_004027295.1 Dolichotis patagonum | reverse complement strand
ATGGCCGGGTGGGAGATCTGACCCCTCCATGGGAGGTTTCAGTACTTTAGTATGGTATTTACTACTACAGTATTTTTAAAAATTTAAATATGACAGATTTCCTACACTTTCAACACATGGAAATGCTCTCTCATTTCTATCAGAGATCACAAAGGGGAAGGTCTTTGAGGTGCTGTAACAAAGTAACAGATTGGCTGACTATACACAACATGAATACATCTCTTAGAGTTCTGGTGGTTGGACGTCCAAGATCAGGGTGCCCATGTGGTTGGACTGTGGTGAGGACTTTCTTCTTTATTGCATATTGCTGATTTCTCATTGCATATTCGCAAAGTGGGAGGAGATCTGGAGCATGGATGTCTTTTATATGGTCACTAATCTTATTCTGCAAGACTCTATGCTCATAACTTAATCAACTCCTAAAGACCCACCTTCTGATACCACCACATCAGGGATTATATTTCTTTTTTTTTCCATTTTATTTTAAAGAGAATAAGACAAAAGACGTCAGTACAGAGCAGATCAGAACAGGACAACATAGGCAACACAATACTTAACATTAAGACAACCGGACATTAACAATAGCTATCACAATATTTCTTTCTCTGCTATAGTTGAGCATAGTTTCAAATACAATAATATCAAGCATAACAAAAAAGTATAAAACCATTCAAAGAGTGAAAGAATTACAGGGCATTCTGAACTGAATAACAGAGAATGACCAATGGGTACTATAATATCTCATTTTCAATAAAAAATTTTGTTTATACTTTCACACATATTCAAATCCCAATAAGATACAATGTGATAGATAGAACCAATGGAAATAGAATAGAAGCTAGGTAGGACTTCTAAGAAGGATGGTATTAAATCAGCAATAGCTGTCATAATGTTTTGTTCTCTTCAAAACAACTGTTCATAGCATCATGTATAATAAAGTCAAACAAAACAGAATAAACCATTCCAACTGATGAATGAAAACATTGAAAGGCTTCAAAGCTATGAGATGGGGACTCATGATTATCATAAAATCTTATATACTCTTTCCAACTCTCATACTAGGGAGACTATATGGTATTTACACATGTGAGTTTGGTTTATTTCGCTTATGAGCATGTTCTCAAGTTGCATCCATTTATTTATAAATATCTCAATGTGATCATTCTTTATAGCTGAGTAGTACTCCATTGTATAGAAATACCACAACTTTTTTATCCATTCCTCAGTTGATGGGAACTTAGGTTGTTTCCAAGATCTGGCTATTACAAATTGTGCTGCCATAAATATAGGTGCACTGTGGTATGATGTTTTCAGATCTTCTGGGAATATGCCTAGAAGTGGAATAGCTGGGTCAAATGGGACCTCCAGACCCAGCTTTTTGAGGAATCTCCAGACTGACCTCCACAGTGGTTGCACCAGTCTACACTCCCACCAACAGTGCAGAAGAGTTCCTTTTTCCCCACAGCCTCTCCAACACTTGTTGTTGGTAGTGTTTTCTATCTTGGCCAATCTTTCTGGAGTGAGATGGCATCTCAGTGTGGTTTTAATTTGCATTTCTCTCATGACTAATGATGATGAACATTTTTTCATGTATTTATTTGCCATTCGTATTTCTTCATCTGAGAACTGTGTATTCATTTCAGATGCCCATTTTTGGATTGGGTCTTTGAATTTCGAGGGTCTGATTTTTTTTAAATCTTTATAAGTTCTAGACAAAAGTCCTTTGTCTGAGGGACTGTCCATTAAGATTTTTTCCCAATTTGTGGGTTTTCTTTTCACTCTGCTGGAAACCTCTTTTGACATGCAGAAACTCTTTAATAAGATGTGGTCCCAGTTATTGATTCTGGGAAGTGTTTCCCATGTAGTTTGATTCTTGTTCATGAATTCTCTTCCTACCCCTATATCTTTGAGATTTTTACCCACTTTGCCTTCCAGCATATTTAGTGTTTCTGTTTTAATATTTAGATCTTTGATCCATTTAGATTTTTGTTTAGTACATGGTGATAGGCATGGGTCTAGTTTTAGTCTTCTGCATATGGATAGCCAGTTTTTCCAGCACCATTTGTTAAAGAGACTGTCATTTTTCCAGTGAGAAGGTTTGGCCCCTTTATCAAAGATAAGGTGATTGAGTGAGTTCGTGGTTTTGGTTGTATCTTCCAATCTATTCCACTGATCTTCAGGTCTGTTTTTATTCCAGTACCATGTTGATTTTATTACTGTAGCTTTGTAGTATAATTTCAAGTCAGGGATTGTGATGCCTCCTGCCTTGCCTTTGTTGCTTAGAATTGCATTTGCTATTCTAGGTCTCTTCTGGTTCCAGATGAATTTTACGAGTGATTTCTCTAGATCTATGAGGTATGTTAGTGGTATTTTGATTGGGATTGCCTTGAATTTGTATAGTAATTTTGGGAGAATGGCCATTTTCACAATGTTTGTTTTTCCTATCCATGAACAGGGGATATCTTTCCATTTTCTGAGGTCCTCTTCGATTTCCTTTTTCAGGGTATTATAATTTTCACTGTACAGCTCTTTTACTTCTTTTGTGAGATTAATTCCTAAGTATTTCATTTTTTTGGATGCTAGTGTAAAGGGTGTGGCTTCTCTTATTTCTCTCTCAGTACTTTTGTTGCTAGTGTATAGAAATGCTATTGACTTTTGAGTATTGACTTTGTATCCAGCTACCTTGCTGAATTTATTTATTATATCTAGGAGTCTTTCAATAGAGTTTTGGGGTCTTCTATGTAAAGTAGCATACCCCTTGCTGAATTTATTTATTATATCTAGGAGTCTTTCAATAGAGTTTTGGGGTCTTCTATGTAAAGTAGCATACCATCTGCAAATAATGATAATTTAACTTCCTCTTTTCCTATCTTTACTCCTTTTATTTCTCTTTCCTGTCTTATTGCTCTGGCTAGCATTTCCAGTACTATGTTGAATAGGAGCAGTGACAGGGGACATTCTTGTCTTGTGCCTGATTTTAAGGTAAAGGCTTTCAGGTTTTGACCATTTAATATGATGCTGGCTGTTGGTTTGTCATAGATGGCCTTTATCATATTGAGGTAAAAACCTTCTATTCCAATTCTCTGTAAGATTCTTATCATGAATGAGTGTTCGACCTTATCAAAAGCTTTTTCTGCATCTATAGAGATGATCATGTCATTCTTACTTTTGGCTCTATTGATATGGTGGATTACATTTATTGATTTGCATATGTTGAACCATCCCTGCATTCCTGGGATGAATCCCACTTGGTCATGGTGTATAATTTTCTTGATGATATGATGCATCCTGTTTGCCAATATTTTATTGAGAATTTTTGCATCTATGTTCATTAGGGAGATTGGCCTATAGTTTTCTTTTTTAGTTGGGTCTTTCTCTGGTTTTAGTACTAGAGTAATATTTGCTTCCAGGAATGACCTAGGAAGAATTGCTTCCTTTTGGATTTTATTGAAAAGTTTGAGGAGTGTTCGAATTAAGTCTTTGTATTTCTTGTAGAATTCTGCAGTGAATCCATTTGGGCCTGGGCTCTTCTTTGTTGGCAAGGACTTAATTACATTTTCAATTTCAATAATAGAAATTTGGTTGTTCAGCATTTTTACATCTTCCTGATCCAACTTCGGTAGTTCATATGTATCTTGGAATCTATTTCTTCTGTGTTATCGAACCTATGAGAGCAGAGGTTTTCGAAATAGGTGTTGACGATCTTCTGTATTTCCGCTGAGTCTGTAGTAATTTCACCTTTTTCATTCCTTATTGCATGAATTTGAGTTTTTTCTTTCCTTTTTAAAATAAGGTTGGCCAGGGGATTATCAATTTTATTTATTCTTTCAAAGAACCAACTCTTTGATTCATTGATCCTTTGTACTGTTTTCTTAGTCTCTATTGCATTAATTTGTGCTCTGATCTTTATAATTTCCTCCCTTCTTTTGGCTTTTGGCTTGGCTTGCTCTTCTTTTTCTAGATGTTTGAGTTGTAGTATTAGGTTGTTTATTTGTGTTCATTCTGTCTTCCTGATGTGGGAACTCAATGCAATAAATTTTCCTCTTAGAACTGCTCTCATTGCATCCCACAAAATCTGATAAGTTTTGTTTGTATTTTCATTTGCTTGTAGATATTGTTTAATTTCTTCTTTAATTTCCTCTGTGACCCACTGGTTGCTCAAGAGTGTATTACTCAGTTTCCATGTGTTTATGAGGTTTTTGCAGTTGCTTTTATCGTTCATTTCTAGTTTCATGGCACTATGATCCGATAACATGCATGGGATAATTTCAATTCTTTTGCATTTACTTAAATATGTTCTGTGGGCTAGTATATGGTCTGTTTTAGAGAATGTCCCATGTACTGCTGAGAAGAAGGTATATTCTGATGTTGTTGGATGGAACACTCTGTATACATCTATCAAGTCCATTTGTTCACAGGTGTGATTCAGTTCTCTTATGTCTTTGCTGATTTTCTGTCTAGTTGATCTGTCCCTTTGTGTCAATGGTGTGTTAAACTCTCCTTTTATAATTGTGTTATTGCTTATTTGATTTTTCATTTCTGTTAGTATTTGCTTTATATAGCTGGGTACTCTGGAATTTGGTACATATATATTTAAGATTGTTTATCGCTTCCTCTTGAAGTTTTCCCCTAACTAGTATGTAGTGACCTTCTTTATCTCTTTGGATCATTCTTGGTTAGAAATTCATATTGTCTGCAAACAGGATGGCTACTCCCACTTTTTTTTTTGGTTTCCTGTTGCATGAAGTATTGTTTTCCATCCTTTGACTTTCAGTCTATGAATGTCCTTTTGGGTTAGATGGGTTTCTTGTAGACAGCATATGGTTGGATGTTGTTTCTTGATCCATTCTGCCAGTTGTTTCTTTTGATTGGTGAGTTGAAGCCATTTACATTAATGGTTGTAACTGTTATATACTGATTTATTGTTGACATGTTATCGTTCTGCTGTTGTATCATTAGCTTTCCGTTCTATTTAATTGTCTGCCTTGCTTGGTGGTTTTATCCCATGTATATCTAGAATGTCTTTCAGTACTCTTTGTAGGGTTGGTTTGATGGTCATGAAGTTCTTCAGCTTCAGTCATGGAAGTATCTTATTTCTCCACCCATTTTGAAGAACAGTTTTGCAGGGTACATCAATCTGGGTTGGAAGTCATTTTCCTTTAGGATCTGAAATACTTAACTCCATGCTCTTCTTGACTTCATTGTTTGTGTTGAGAAGTCTGCTGTGATTCTGATAGGTTTTCCTTTATAGGTGATCTGTCTTTTCTCTCTAACAGCTTTTAGTATTTGTCCTTATGGTGGATTTCTGGGATGGTGATTATTGTGTGTCTGGATGTAGTTTTATTTTGGTTATGGCTGTTTGGAATTCTATATGCTTCACTTATCCAAATGTCAGTTTCTCTTCTCATGTTTGGGAATTTTTCAGCTATTACTTCTATAAATATCCTCTTGATATCATTTGGGCTGTCCCCTTCTTTTTCATTTATCCCTATTAATCTTATGTTATTTTTCTTTGCATCATCTTGCAGGTGTTGAATTGTTATTTCCTGATTCTTTGTTATTTTTAAGAGATCTTTCCTTTCCTGTTCACTGGCTGCCATCTTATCTTGGAGGTCTGAAATTCTATCTTCACTTTCATTGAGGCAGTTTTAGCAGCTTTCAATTGCATTTTTGATTTCCTGTATATCTCTTTGAATCTGCTTTATGTGTTCTGTTTGTTTCTGATAGTGTTCATTCAGGCATTCTATCTGTTTGCTTTGTTCCTCTAATTTTTTAGCTGTGGCTTCACTAGATGTGTTCACTATTTCTTTCACTATTTTTATCATTTCTTCTTTTACCTGGGCAAGTACTTCTGATTTGAATTTCTCCATTGCTTCCCCTAGTTGCATCTTTATTTCATTTGATATGATTTCAGACACTTCAGGTGTATGGCTTCTTTTTTCTTCTATGTACATGGCTCCTAAGCTTTCTTGGGGTGGGCTAGAGTTTTGAGCCTGCCTTTTGGTCTTTCCTTTTGTCATTTTTCTATATTTCCTTGCTTTGAGCGGTGTTCCAAAGCTTCCTCTGGATGTGTGGCGAGTTACCTCCAGTTCCTGGAGCAGCGCTGGCTCGCCCACAGGCTCTTGACTCCCTAAATTGAAAGGTGGAAGCTGGGCCTCGTGAACTGGGGCCCACAGAATCTTGGGCCGCAGTCCCATGTCCAAGGGGGTGAGTATGATCTCAGCTGCCAGGAGTGCTGGTTTTAAGCCCTCGCTAGGCCAGCCCACAATGGGCCCTCAGAACCCCAGCTGGGCCTCTGCCTCTCGAATTGAGGGAAGGTCGCTGGGCATGCTGTACTAAGGCGGTGGAGCTTCCAGGACTCGGTCCAGTGTACCGGTAGCTAGCCAGAAGCTCAATTGCCCAGAGCCCAGGTCGCCAGCTCTCCACAAGCCTGCTTTGGGGAGGCAGGACTCACCTCGCATGGTCCTGACTCACCTCGCATGGTCCTAACTCCCCTCTGCAGGCTCTTGGCTCCCTAAATTGTAAGGTGGATGCTGGGCCTGGGGAACTGTAGCCCGCAGAAACTCGGGCTGCAGTCCTTTGTCCTAGGGGGTGGGTATGATCTCCCGAGCTGTCAGTCCCCCAGCTTGACCTCTGCCTCCTGAACTGAGAGAAGGTCGCTGGGCATGCTGCACTAACATGGTAGAGCTTCCGGGATTCGGTCCAGTGTACCAGTAGCTAGCCAGTAGCTCAATTGCCCAGGGATTATATTTAAACATATGAATTTCAAGGGACACATTCAGTGATAACTGAAGGATGTGTGTAAGAAATAAGGAATGTGCTCTCTTCCAGGAATGGGATTCCACTGTGGAGAAGCTGAAGAGCAAGGCCCTGGGGCTTCTGCTGTCAAAAGACTGTGTGGAGAGAGAACAGCTGCAGCTCTCTAACCAGAAACTGAATCAGCTTCAAGATGAGCTTGGGCAACTCATAATGGAAAGGAAGATCTGGTTACAAAAGGCAAATGAATTTTTTAGCAGTGCTAACAAGGTCAGTATAAAGTCCAGTTCACCGTTTTATAGTCATTCTTGCACACCAGTAAGGGAATCATCACTTCTACAGGCTGGAGCAACCACAAAATTCAGTGCTTCGGGCAGAATATCAAAGTAGGTAGAAGCAAAACAGAACTTTTAGAACATCTTCCTCTGTGGCCATTATGTGGTTCTCAAAAGTAAGAGACACTGTGCATGGACATGTAAAGTTTTCCTTAAATCAATAAGCTATGAGGATTTTATTTAAAGCTGCCATTGGTCTGTTTGTGGGGGACTTGTGCTCCCGTTGTGGTATCTTACATATAGGGAAGGAATTATAAGATACATTGAGGTTTAAAAACATACCTTAAGCACTTTACCAAAAAGCCTTTGTTCTTTTTAAAAAGTCCTCTTTGATTTATGGGGTAGAGATACATGAGTATTACTAGCCTTCTGCGTGCAAGCCTAAAGGCCAGCAGTGGTCCCTGGCTCACAGATATGCCCTGGCCTTGCTTTTCCAGATTAGATAAATGGCACTCTTGTGGCCCTCTCTGGGGCTCGAGTTCCAGAACTGCTCTTCTCCTCCTTGTGGATTCATTTACCTTTTTTAGGAGTGGGGATATTGGAGGTTGAACCTAGGGCCTTGACCCTGAGCTGTATCTCCAGCCTGTTTTACATTTTTTAAAAAAGCTTTGAAACAGGGATTCATTAGTTTGGTAAGTTCTCCATGCTGGGCTCAAACTTGCAGCACAGCAGAGTTCAAGGAGTGCAGCTGTGAGCCACCAGGCCTGGCCGTTTATTGGGTGCTGCAGGTGGCTGCTGCTCAGCGGTAACATTCCCTGTTCACTTCTCTCGGGTAGGGCTCAGTATAGTAACCTGGTGATCTTTGAAAATCTTCCTACCTTTACCAATGTGTGTGTATGTGTGTGTGTGTGTGTGTGTGTTGTTTTGTTTTGTTTTTAGACACAGTCTCACAATGTAGCTGACCTTGAACTCAGCAGTCCCCCTGTCTCTGCCTTCCCAGTGATGGGATTATAAGCATGAAACACCATACCCTGCATCAATGTACTATCTACTTTCAAACTGCTGTGTTGGAATCTTTTAATGAGTTAAATTTTGCCAATTCAAAAACAGACAGTGTGATAGACAATAAATAAGGAAACCCTTAGAAGTTAGGTATGTTGCAATCTAATGTCACATCGGCACTCTAAGTACCATGTCCTACGAAGAGTGATTTAATTTTGAATATCTTTATTACTACTTTTGAAAGGACAAATAGTAACATTCTAAACTGGGGAGCTAGAATTATAGTTAAAATGTTAAAGAAATGTTTATTGTCCAATTATTTGTTGTTTGTCTCTTTTTTAAGAGAGGAAACACATATAGCATACTACTGGAGATACTGAACAAATAGACGTTAAACGTTTCTTTTCATCAGTCATACTTTTGAATAAGAGGTATTTAAATTTACTCACACATTCACTTTACACAATAAATGAGTCACTTGCAAATAAATTATTATTATTTGTAGAGAAAACAGTTATAGAACCATGTTGCTTATAGTGCAAAGCTTATAGCTTACAACCTTCCAAGTACAGAAAGGTAGAATTTCTCTTCCTCTTTCTCTCTCTTTCATTCTCATGCCCTTGCCTTTTCTGAACATCATCTGGTACTTTGCCAGGGATATTTTTTTCTTTGATCATTACTCCTGGACCCTGAAGGAGAAGGAGTATCTCATAAACGTTAAATAAAAAGAAAGGGGAGAAGGGAAAGAAGAAGAGTGGTAACTTTCTCAAATTCATACATTACTACAGATCTTGTAAAAGAGAATTCATATTTCTTAACCTCAAAGACTTGATTTCTAGAGTCCCTATTTCATTTGTTGAAAGCCATGGCATTCTAATGTCAAATTAGTGTAGCACTAGTGTTACTATAGTATTGCATATCAGCAAGCAGCACCCACAAAGGGTTAGGACCCCCCACTTTAAAGCATCAAAGGAATAATCTGCAAGTGTAAAGCTAAGAATTCAGTGTGAAAGATGATGGATATACTTACCTTAGAGAAAGCAGAAGCCTGAGTTTAAAAAGTAGATGTTAATCATTACTCTCCAAATGAATTCTTCACTATATTATTAATGTGCAATAAATAATGAAAGTATACAATGGGAAAATTCATTTCAGTTAGAGTGAAACTCCTCTTTTGTACAAGATATTTTTATTTTAATTTATACTGTGGAGCCTCCAAATTTTACAAAATCTTACTACTTTATCAAATTTTTTCCATAACACTTACAAAAAAGTAAAGAGCAAGGTTGTAAAAATTAATAAAATACCAAAATCCCCTAGAACATTTTTTTCTGGGCTAAATTTTCTGTATAGACTAGTGAAGGTGTATTTTTAATTTATGTCATCCATTATTAAACTCCGAAGTACTAGGTTATCCTCTAGAAATTTTGTTTTGCTTTATCTTGAGGGTGCTTGGGTGTTCTGCTATGAGCAAGCCCAGGCTCGGAGAACTGTGTCTGAAATTTTGCCTGACTCTCAGCCAACATGCTAACTTATCACAGTTTTATGGATGCTGAAAGAAGACACATGACTCCCAGGTCAGAGTTGAAAGCAGCCACCAAGTGACAACATGCCACATCTTTCCCCAGGCCCCAGTTCCCACAGGGGACTGCAGGTGGGCCCAGATGACGGCTGTACCTGCAGAGGGTGGCATGCAGGTGAGGGACCTGCTGCTCTATAGTATGTGGTCAGCATGCCTCTGTTTCTCTCAGGGAAGACAGTGCTCAACTTGCAGGCTGCTGGCTGCAGATTAGACACGAGATGTGGCCCTGAGTAGAAGGGGCCAGAGTCATGCAGTCTTGGTGGACCAGTAAGATGTGTAGAGTACCAGGAACCCATGAAAGACTTCGCCATCACACACAAATCTAGATGTTAGCCCTTTGGGGATAAAAGAGTAAGTTGGTACTTTACAAAAAAGATACGTTCCTAAAAAACAACTCTACTCTTATAAGTGGGATTTTTTTTTTTTTAGCAAATAGCTTCTTATTTCAAATTTGTTGATGCTAGATCAACATCCTCTTTCAATTTCTGTGTCAAATGACTATAGGAAAACTAGGTCAGTGTCATGGGTATATATAAATGAGAAAATGGGACTGCTTGGAAGTCTGCTTAGTAAAAAGTAAAAGTTGGTATTTTAATTTTTTTTTTACTTTTTTGAATTTTGTTAATGTAGAAAGGGCTGATAAAAAATAGGGTTGAATGGCAAAACTTAACTGCAGAGTGGACTATTATACTTTACCCAGATTTTTATTACATATTTATGGTTATAATCACTTAGATATCTCCTTTTTACCTTGTCCTTTTTATTCTCATTCATTCCTATCTCTACCAATTCTATGTGTAGATAAATGATTCCTTTTATTGAAGTCGTTGAATAAATAATATGGCAAATTCATGAGAATAATGTTCTTTCTTCTTTAGATAGTTATATATTTAGTACATATTTAAGCAAGTGCTGTGTCAAACACTACTTTACATTCTGGCGATATATCAGAGAACAAAATATACACACAATCTATAATCTATAATCTATTATCCAACTTGTGAAATTCAACAAAATGTAATTATCACCTAACGGCCCACACTGCCAACAGTCCCTCCAATACCTTGGGCCATGACTCCAGGGGTGCAGTTGATTGCCTTTTAATACAGCTAGGGCTTGGGCATGATCATCCAAGGCCTGTGACTCTAGTCCTAACCCAGGGAAATAGGAACCGCAGATGACTTGAGATACAACTGTTTGACCTCGACTGAGCAGCAGGTGGCGATGTCGAGACGCAAGCAGAGGATTTTGAGGTTTGTCATAAACCAGCCAGTTCAAGTGGCAATTGAGCCAGGTTTCTCCAGAATCTAACATGCTTCCTACTCTTTTTAAAACCTATTTGTTAAATCACACTGCAACAAGTATGAGTAAGGGTTAGTGATGAACACTGGATGAGAACAGAGTTGCTCTGATAACCAGATGTTGCTGTGAGTTATAAGGACATAGCCTAAAATTCAAACACAGCAGCTGTTACCAAAAATCATCTTCAACTCCCCAATTTTCACCATCATAATTATGATTTATTGTTCTATTTGTAGTTTATTCATTAAAAAGAAGCTCTGGTTCATATTGATTAACTATCTCAAATGTATTTATTATTGTTTAGGGACTAGTTTAAACCAAATAAAGATAAATATAATATCTCTCAAGAACAGCATGGTATGAGCCTGTATTTATGCAACAGCTATGACTAATCCACAGCTGTCATCGTGGTGGGTGGGTCTGAAAGTTTCCTGTCCTATGAAATCATGCTTCTGTGACCAAGCATGTCATTACATAGGGGGAAGGAAGCAGAGGAGAGGGGAGTCGAATCCATTTGATAAACAGAGTCTGATTTCGGAGTGGCCACATGAAACAAGTTTGGGGCAACTCCCAGCATTCACACTTACAAAACTTAGTATGCAGTGTACTATGGGAGCGTCCATTACTTCTGTCTTCACTGTGGAGAATTTAATGTCTTTTAGGAAGATGCGTTGCCTGTTCAAGATATTTACAGTGGTGTAAAACGGTAACGCCTATAGTAATACTGTTTCAGAATAAAACAAAATAATTAAGCCTAGCATTTGGGATGTTTTTTATATGTGTTCTCATCATTTTATCATTCTAAAAATAAATACATTCAAGCCCAGATGTGGGAAAGAATTAATTAAAATGGTTCAACTGTTGTATACATAGAAAGAGGAAACCTGCTCAAGTAGAGGACCTAAAATAGTGTTATCCAGAGGAAATTTTTATGGTGATAGAAATGAATTTAAGAAATTAAGCTAGTTGTTATTAGAAAGCAAGGAAAATGTAATTACTTTCCCTTTCATAATACTTCAGCAGCTTATCTGAGATTCCTCTTTGCTACAACAACTTCCATTTCTCTAAGAAACAACTAAGACAAGTCCCTCTTGCACATTTACTTTCAGTTCATTCATTGAACAGATACTTCTCTTGGTTACTTTTATTTCATTGCTAAGACACAATACCCGACACCCAAAAAGAAAAGTTTAGATTACAGTTTGTGGAGGTTTCAGTCCATAATCAGCTAGCTCCAAAGCAGGGTGGCACATGGCAGAGGGGCAACAGTTCAAGGCCACAGTGCACAGCAAAAACAATAAGAGCAAAAGATGGGAGTAAGACTCTTCTCCTCTCTTACATTGTACACAGGCTTCCCTCCTCTGGTATGTGTAACACTCATACCATCTTTGTGCCCTCCTCTTGCACAGGCTCAGGATATTTACAAATAGAGAACCCTAGTCCTCTGCTGAATCACTTAAACTTCTAAATTTCTCAAATTGACACAATGTGTCAACCATTACAATGACTTACCCATTAATGACTGCTTGGGCTTACCATAGAGGCACCCACTGTTCAGACTTTTGACTTGCATGGTCAGACTTACCCCTAGCATTTGCACTAACAGGGCAGGACCGTGAACAGCAGTGTGGCCTTCTGGTGGCTCCTTCAGTACAGTACTGTAATTTCTGGTGATCATACTATGCAGTACAGTACTGTAGTTTTATATTATGTTACATATTACAATACTACGTGTAAGACTTATGCAAATAAAAGCAAAGTCATCAAGTTGGAGTTTCCTTTGATCACTTCTTTGCTCTGAATATTACAAACATACACACTGTATTGAATTTCTCATTTAGAGACCAATTCAATTAACAACCCAGCCACAGGAACTACTTGCTTATTAAGTGAGGAATTCCTGTGTTCCTCTTGTTTTCAGTCATTAGATGGATACAAGAGCTAAATCAATGACAGGTAGAATCTCTGCCTTCCAGACTCAGTCTCAATAGGTGAGAGACCAGGTAGTAAGAGTGGGGTACACTGTAGGAGAACAAAGATAGTGTAAGCCAGAACAGTAGGGAACTTTGAGGAGCAACCCTTTGATGGTTACTTTTCTCTTGTTGCTGAGACAAAATACCTGATGCCCAAAATTAGAGAAGAAAAGTTTATTTTGCTCACATTTTGTGGAGGTTTCAGTTCTTAATCAGTTGGCTTCAAAGCAGAGTGCTGTGGCAGAGGAGCAACAGTTCGTGATGTCGGAAAACAGCAAAAGCAAGAGCCAAAAGGGTGAGGAGTGCAAAGAGAATGTAGGCCACACTACTGTGGGTATGTAGCATTCACACCCATAATCCCAACATTGGGCCATGAATCAACCACAAATTCTAGAAGCCTGCCCTCATGACTGCATGAGGCGTAGAGGGAACATCCATACACAAACCGTAACAGACCCTTAACCTGGCCCAAGAAAAAATATGTCCAAGAAGGTGACTCAGAGGCAAGGAGCACTGAGCTATGTTTAAAGGAGGGGAAAAAGGGTGGGGGAGGCCTGGATAGTGCCAAGTCATGGTTTGTATGTGGGACTTCAGATGAATCATTTTGCCTGAGGTGTAGGGCATAACTCAGACAGCTGAGACACAAAAGCAGTAGAAACACAAGGGCTCAGAAAAGGTCTTGGATATCAAGTCTAGGAGTTTCTATCTGATGCTACCATGTCCTTAAATAGAGGGACATTGAAGGAGTCCACAACTCATCTGTACGTAGTCTTATCACCAAGATACTCAATTTTATTATCATTTATCTGTGACTATCTTTTACAGTAGAGATAGCCATGGACTTCTAAGTCAAAATGCATTGTTTTCTTTCCATGCACAATTGCAGAATGCTGTATCTCTTGTTTGACAGTAAACATATTTTGCCTTGCATTATGTTTAGTTCTTGATAAGTTTGCTTTCTTTGCTAAAATTTAAGTTCCTTGTGGGTAAGAAACATTTCTATTTCACTCTGCATTTACCAGAACACTTAGGATTGTACCTACTACTTATGAGTTAGTTAATAATTATTTGAATGATTAAGGCTGGTGTAATAGTATACACTATAGAATTTTAAGGCCAACTATACTACATTGTTCATTAGAGAACATATTGATCCAAAGAGATTGGGATGAGATTAGTTTGAAAAAGGAGAGCTAAATTGCTTTAATATACAAGGAACACAAATTTCTCAGTATTCGTGCCATGTCTGAGAAGGCAAGTTGAGCTGTATAAAGGGACTCGTCACACTTTTTCTGAGCAGTCTCCAGGAACCTTTAATTGCGTATGTCTTATTACCATTCTAATCCTTTGTGTTCCTTAGAGAGATATTATATCTTAATGCCATCTAATGTTTCAAAAAAAATAAACAATGGCCATCAAGATATCAACCAATAACAAATGCTGGCAGGGCTGTGGGGGAAAAATGAACATTTTTCCCCTATTGGTGGGAATGCACTGTTGCAACCCCTGTGGAAATCAGTATGGATACTCCTCAAAAAACTAGGATTAGAAGTCCCATTTTATCCAGCTATTCCCCTTCTGGGTACCCTCCCAGAAGAATTAAAACCATCCTGCCACAGCAATATATATGCACCTGTGTTTATAGCAGCATAGTTTGCCATAGCTAAATCACAAATTAAAGAAGTCATAAATGCATTGGAAACAACCCAAATGCCCATCAGCCAAGAAGTGGGTAAAAAAAATGTGGTGTTTTTATGCAATGTAGTATTACTCAGCCGTAAACTAGAATAAACTTGAGACTTTTAGAAGTCAATGGCTGCAACTTGAGACCATATTCATAAGTGAAATAAATCAGACTCACTTCTATAAGCATCATATTGTCTCCCTGGGGTGAGAAACTGAGAGAGTAAATAACATCTAATATGTATAATAGATATTGTGAAGTGAGAAGAAATTTCTCAAAAGGAACTAGGATGGGTGAAAGGAGAAAGGATAGAAGGGAAAAAGGGAAAAAGCAACTCAGTTATACTATTAGCATCTCTTAGCTTATTGAGCAGGAAGACGTACTAATATCAATTGGAGAAAAATTTAATACCCATATCCTGTATCCCAAATAACTACTTTAAAGAAAGCAACACAGAATGTATTAACTATTATTATTCTCCTATTATTTTGTTATGAAAGTTTGTTTTACCTTTTTTTCATAAAATAAAAAACAAATTATTGGATGAACGAATAAGTGATTGGACAAGGGACAAAGCAATTGACATTTTAAGTTTAAGTTTTCTATAATACAGTAGTTCTAATCATCATTGTCTACCTTGGAAAGGATCATTAAGTAATAAAAGCTCTCATAATTGGTGATAAATTATATAAAATCTTTTTAGGGTATAGTCAGAATATAAAAGAAATAAAATGGTAGGATACTAAGTTAAAATTCAGAAATGTTAACATAACACTTTGCTAAAATAACATAGCAGATTTGGGAGCCAGGATATGCATGAGTCTGGTCTCCATGACCTCAAGAAGTTACTTGACTTCTCTGTGCACCTGGCTTTTTAAATCTGTAAAACAGAAGCACTAATTATATGTGCCTCCCAGATCATTTTGCTGTCTAAATAAGCTAATACATGGTTAGTGCATAGAATTGTGAAGAGCTAAGTGCTAGCCATTATTTTCTCATTATATACACATTTAATACTGCACTGACCATTCTAATGTGTGACTTAAGTGCTTTTATGCATTTTCATATCCCCAGCATGGAGCTGAGTACATGGCTCATGAATTTCAATAAATATTTTTTGAATAAATGAAAAAAATAAATATTTTACACATTGTAAGTAGGTATTTTTCCATGTTAATATTCTCAAGATCATCCTAAAAAAATTTAGGTCAATTTAGATAAAAGAAACCAGAAAGTTAATGCATCAAACAGATGAATAGCCTGAAGTTCTACTTAAGGGATCTAATTTCCCCTTAACGTAGATTTGTCTGAGACCAGAGAAATGGTCAATACATGGACTTCCTCCATTCTTTGTCAATAATATGCTTTAGGTATATGCCAGTTTTAATAATTTTTTAAAAACTCCTCTTTTTCAATTTGTTTTCAGCTTTTTGGAGTCTGAGGCAAAACATGCATTAGGAACTAATGGATTTAAACCCTTATTTTGGGCATCACTAATCCTCTTTTAACAAGGAAGGAGTCCCCCAGCCCAGCGGCAGGAAACTTAGACAAGGAATAGGCAGGAGTGGCAACACGGGACATGAATTTAGGAGCTGATTCCCAGCATCCTTTAGCCCCTGACTATGGATTTGAAAGCTAGAACAACTTTGGCAAGAAATCAAGTATCAGCTCTTCAGACTGGGAACCACCAGAAATCTGAGGTGGTGTTTAGGGAAGGAAACTGAAACTTTCAGTCTTGATAAAAACTGAATCTCAACAGGTGACAAAATGAAGTCCTCTAATTACAAGCTGAGTTGAGGTTTCTTTCCTTGGTTATTTTCAAGATTCTATAGTTTTGCTCTGCCGTTGTTGTTGTTTAATGTTGATTCTTTTCAAATTAATTAGTTGAGAAACTACCAATATCACTCACAGAGCATCTTTGTGAAACAATAGGATATAAGAATTGTGCCGAGTGTGTTTGTATTGTGCCTGCATCTTCTAACCTGTCCATTGGTCCTCAGCTCTGTTTCTTGTCAGTACCATGCTGATTTTATCACAGTAGCTTTGTAGTATCATTTCAAGTTGGGGTTGTGATGCCTCCTGCCTTGCCTTTGTTGCCCCCTTTGCTATTCTAGATCTCTTGTTTCCAAATGAAACTTAGGAATGTTTTCTCTAGATCTATGAGGTATGATAATGGTATTTTTTTTATTGTATTGTATTACATCTGTATAACAGTTTTGGGAATATGGTCATTTTTGCTATGTTGGTTTTTCCATTCCATGAGAAGGGATATCTTCTCATTTTCTGATACTCTCCTCAATCTCCTTTTTCAGAGTAGTGGAATTTTCAATATATAGATCCTTTACTTCTTTTGTTAGACTGATTCCTTTTTTTTGGATGCTATTGTGAAGGTGTGGTTTTTCTAATTTCTCTCTCAGTGAGTTTGTTGTTTGTGTACAAAAATGCTATTGATTTTTGAGTGTTGACTTGAGTGTTAGCTATCCAGCTATTCTACTGAATTTGGTTTTCAAATATAAATGTCTTTTGGTAAAGTGTGGCAATATATATGCACCCACGTTTATAGCAGTACAATTTATAATAGCTAGATCTTTGAAACAGCCCAAATGCCAATCATCCAAGGAATGGATAAAAAAGATGGGACCTTTTTATACAGTGGAGTACTATTCAGCCATACAGGAGGATAAACTTGAGACTTATAGAGGTGAATGAGTGCCACTTGAGAACATACTCATAAATGAAATAAATCAGACTTACATGTGTAAACATTATACTGTCTCCCTGGTGTGAGAAACTGAAAGAGTAAATAAGGTCCAAAATGTACAGTAGAGATTGTGAAATGGGAAGACATTGTTCATAAGGGAAAAGGAACTAGGATGGGTGAAAGAGGAAAGGACAGCAGGGAAAGGAGAAAAAATGCAAGTCAGTAATGCTAATAGTGTCTCTTAGTTCATTAAATAAGAAAAGTTTGTGCTAATATCAATTGGAGAAATTTTTATGACCATATCTTGTACCCTGAGCAACTACTTTAAGGATAACAACATTTAATGTACTAACAATTTTTAGTCCCCTATTATTTTGTTATGAAATTTCCTTTTACCTTTTTTCCTTAAAAGAAATTGTGCTGAATGATGCCTGGTTCTTGCTGACATGGTTAGTCTGGTAGATATTTCAAAAAGAATAAAATGTGCTGTGTCCTGATACCATCTCTATTTAATGTAGTACAGCCTGCCTTGGATCTGTGCTTAACAAGAGAAAAAGGAAATGTTTTAAATAGGCTCTAAAGAAAAAAAATCCACAAACAACTCCTTAGTCTATTCCAAATTAGGGGCAAAATAGTGGATTCTGCCTCCTCCTTATGTGGCAAGCAGCTGAGTTGTAGCCTATGAAGTGGACAAGATGAGCTAGAACCTAGCAGGAGAAAATATTATTTTGTACTTGTGTTCTTTTTCCCAATCAAGTCATAAAAGATTTATTCAACCTGCACAAATAAGGTTTTAAAAAGAGAGGGCTGTGAAGAGAAAAAGTAAAGGGAGAAGTATTAATTCCAAAAGAGTTTATGTTCACCATGTTCTTACTGTGCTGCATGGTATGTGCTACAAAGAGATTCTTTCAGTGCTAGATCCAGTGTATCACCTCCTCTATGGATACAGTAAATAGAAAAGCATTGTGTTTTCTTTGGGAGTTGAGTAAGTAAGACAGTTATACTTTGATCATGTCTGGAATGGGAACATAGATTCTTCATTATATCCTTCATGAAAATAAGAGATAGGAGCTCTGCATACAGTCCAGATAATCACAGGCAGTAAAATTGTAAAAACAGTTTCCTTTTAAAATCCAGAGGTTTAGCTCTAATTTCTGAGTCTACAGTTTATTCCATTAAGGTTAAGTTAGGATTAAGATGGAAGAAAAATCTCTCTATGGCATCCAGTTTACCCTACCAACAGATATTCCATGAATGCGTTTGCTGAGCCAATGAAGAAATGAAATCACTCATCTCCTTTCTAAGCTGTGGTTCTAATAAGTGTGATACTCAGAGAGATTCATTACTATATGCTTTTAAACATTTTGACCTACAAGAGAAAAAGTTTTGGGATAAATTTTGGCTAATTGGATTCCAAGTTATGGGTTATCTTTTCCTTGATACATGACTTCCTTTTTCTAGTGATTGTTTGGCTCTTCAATTTATTTCTTTCCCATTAGGACACAATGTTTATATTCTACCATTCAGGAATGAGGTAGAGGGATACCCTACATGCATTTAGTAGCCTTGTGGCTTTAGCATGTAACTCCTGTGAAGATGAGACCAGTGCCTGAGGGTCTGTGAGTGACAACTGTTTAGTCAGGCCACAAGAGAAAAGGCCCCATGGGATGAATGGCAGGCAGCAGGTGGCCACGCCCTCCTGAGTGACTTTGAAAGATGTGTTCAGTCATCAGTTGAGATTTAGAATAACAGTCAGCAAATACTTTCTGAGCACCCGTTGCGTGTCTACCATCATATCTAGTTACTTTCAGATTTTTCTTGTTCAATTTTAATTCTCAAAACAACAAACACGATGTATGTGAAGATTATAATGGCTTAACATTAAAACAAAATGGAGCTCAAGTTACAGGCAAGAAAAAGCACTTCAGCCTTCTCCATTCTTTCCCCTTTCATACTGGGATCTCAAGGATTATTTTCAAGAAGGAAAAGAGAGAACAATCTGACAGCTAGATGTTTCTTTCATTTCTTCCTTTACAGTAGTTCAGGTTTTCTCAGTTCTACATGTGAATATATGTTACCGTAAGCACTAAGTCACCTATCTTAATACTTTAAGGAGATCAATTTGGTTTTTGGGGAGCTCAGTTTTTTGCGTTAGGCACTGAATTTTTAGCCCTCGATTAGCAAGAAGCTCTACTTTATTCAAAACATGTAACTTTTAAAATGTAAGACAAAATTCTAAAAACAATGGTTATTGCCACACAAGGTTTCCATGAGTGATAGAAGGACCCAGAGAACTGTCTGATCATCTTTTTTAGCATCATTATCTCAAGGCATTTGGCATTGGTAACTAGAAGAAAGAAAAAGGATCAAATAAGAAAGAGTTCTTTAGGTTCAAAGTTTCTTTAAAAAGCTTTCTTTCTTTTGCAGGCCTATAAGAGCACATTTTCTCTCCATCCTTCTCTGTCTCAACCTTTCTACATTTTTCTGTATCTTTTTTCACCTACAAGTAGGGAAAGCAGATACTTCCTTGTAAAAAGTAACTTTTAAAACACTTTTTTTTTTGATCTACAACAGCAAGCTTTTCTGAAATAACCCTTCATTCTTACACTTCTCATAGTAATTCTTTGCCACATAAAACCATAACCTGGGTTTAAAAGCACACGCTTCATGGTCCAGTTAGGAATAAATCCCAAATTTGCCACTTACAACTGGGACTTTGCACAATTATTTCAACCTCTCTGAGACTCTGTTTTCCTGTTAGTGGAACAGGGATAATTTCTTGCTCCCTCCCAGGACTGCTAAGAATAACATGCTAAGGATGCAGCAGGCTTTCCACAGCATTTGTGGACTGAATGAGCAGCACTTGTATGACGCACAGCGTGGGAGCAATCACGTAGTCCATCCTCATTTAACTGCAATCATTACTCCTCAGAGCGGCTAAATAAATAAGGACGATCTTGTCTTAAATATTCTAAGTAAGTAGAAAGAACAGACTTGGGAAACAGAAGCACATAGTTAAAAAAAAGGAATTGGAAAGACTTCATTTGTGAATTTCAATTTTGTCTGGTTTCAATTCTGCCACTGAAAGTCATCTCCTAAGACAGCATGCAGATGTCAGGAATATGGGTGCATTTACACATCTCCACAGCTGGGTCCATTACACTGGGTTCCTCGATTTCAGCTCAGCCTTGCTTCCCTGGCCTATCTCAGGCCTCAGTAGTACCAGATCCATCAGCCCATCTGTTCTCATTTCCCACATCTGGGATGCACAGAGTCTTCTGTGGCCCCGGCTAAGCTCAATGGATCCAACTCAACAGTGCAGGAAACAGGACTTCAAGGCCTCACTTGACTAAATGGCAGTGCCAGGCTTTTTGTGTAAGACCATTCTCTAGATTGGCATGGGGCTTTCTTCAAGGCAGCTTCTTCCCATGGTGCTGTAGGCCAACGTGAAAAAACTTTCTTGCTCTTCAGCTTTTCTTTGACTCACCTAACTCACCTGCTCTTCATGCCAAATGTCAGAGCAGACCTGTGAAGATCGCTGCATCCTGCTTTCTCTCCCACCCCGTATTATCATGGACCTGTCTTACTGTCTTATTGCCTTATTGCCTCCATCTTAATGCAAAGAAAGCCTTAATGGCCAGTAGATAATTTCTACCCTTTATGCTAACTCTATAAGCTTAATAACCTATGATGAGTAGTTAGCCTGCTGATATAGGCAAAAAATAAGAGAATGTAAAAACTTCTTTTAAGACAGTATCTTGGTTGGCAAGGCTACATTTTTTTCTGCATAGTCTTGTTTTGTATGTCAGAAATTAAATGTTGCCTTGGGATTTCTCTCTGTACTGCTTTAAAACTCAGTTCTAATCTTTGTAGGCATACAAAGGCATACTTGATCCAAGATGGCTTGGATCAAGTGAGACAAGGCCTTATATTTGAAAAGACAAGGAAGAAATGCACAGTATAATATTTTGAGTATTTCCTTATAGCATTTCAAGATCAAAATGTAGTTTATTAGGAAATTTTCTTCTCAGAGCGTTACAAAGATGTTTATGTCACAAAGGGCTGCACAGTATTTTAAAATAAATCATCTATTATTTGTATACCATAACTGTGTAAAATATAAAGCAGACTCTGGCAAATTCCATGTATTTAGAATTGTTTGTATTACATAGGCACATTCTCAGTTTAAACTATTTGGTATTTTTATGGTGTTGGCACTTTGATGCTGAACTAACCTCTGATCAGTTTCCCCAAATGGAAACTTAAACTTCCACAGCTGCTTTCTAAGAGTCAGATAGTTGATTTTTGTTGTGTTCAGATCAGTAAACTGCATGACCTGGTTTAATTGCTAGTGTTCCATGTACACGCTGATGTAGATTTTAAGCTAGAAGAGCAGAAACTGAAAGTATGTTTTCTTTGGCAGGCATTTGATGTACTTGGAAGAGTTGAAGCTTACCTTAAGCTCCTTAAATCAGAGGGTTTAAGCCTTCCTGACTTGGCAGCCAGGCATGAGGAATTACACAGAGAAATTAAAGAGTGCGCAGCCGATGCTTTGCAAAAGGGACAAACTTTAATCAGCCAAGTAGACTCCTGCAGGTGAGTAAAGTGCATTTCCTCCTCAGTGTAACAAGCTTCTTCACAGTGTACACAGCCTGTTAAAAAAATAAGTTGCATGAGTTTTTTCCCCTGCTTCTGATGATTTGCTGCATTATCACATGGCTTAAAAGAATCTATTGAATTTTGGTCAACAGTAATTCTGAACAGTGTTGCTTATTCAGAAGTGAGGCCATTTTCTAAGCCTGAGGACTTATAGATGCTAAAGCTTTCTCTCTGCATGTTTCTGAGGAGGGGCAAGGGAATGGGCAAAGTGAAAAACAGAGCTTTCATTCTCAAGCTTTTCATATTCATACTATACCGCCTTCCCTTTAGTTCATGAGCTTAGAGTCTGTCTTATCCATTTTTTTTTCTTTATGGAAAAAAAAAACAGAATTCATAATCCTGTGGTTCACCAAGCAAAACTCTAAGTAACAGATGGACAATTAATAACAATAGCTCACATTTATTGAGAGCCTGCTATGTGCCAGGCTCAGTGCTGATAGCTTTAGGAGCATTATCGCAATAATCCTCCCAGCAACTCTCCAGAGCACACAGTATTAATGTCTTTCTTTTATGGATAAGGTAACTGAGTCACAGAGAGCTTAAGTAACTTGCAAAAGGTGACATAGCCAGTTCATGACAGAAACAGACTTTGAATTTAAATGCGTGTGCCCCATATTCCATACCCTCCCACAGCACAGTAGGCGGTTCATTTCTCTGAGTGCATTTGGTGAATTGGAGGTCGGTGGGTGTGAGGAGGGAAAGGGACCTGGAGAATGCAGTGGGAAAATGTGGAAGAAAACAGTGATTGGAAGACAAAGGGGCAATGACAGAGTGGATCATGGAAAAGCTATTGACAAGGAAATAATGAAGACAGATTTACCTTTGGACAGAGAATGACTTTACCAATTCGTACAAATGGGATAAGCCCAGTCTTTCTTCTTCCACGTGTACACTCTTGAAACTCGAAGACATTCACTTTGAGGAATAATGAAATAGGTGGGCTGTGGTAAAAATTTCTTTCTGTTCAAACCCTGTTTTGCTCTATTTTAGATATGTCTAAAGTATTGATTTGGAAGTATAGGTTTAGGGAATTCTCTTTTCAGAAAACAGTCTCACTCTTGACACAGATTTTTAATACGGGATTTTGATAGCTGCCACAGTACTATGCAATGCTAAGGTTAGAAATAATCCTGGGTCTTCAGCAAGAGCTGAAAGGATGAGGCTATGAAGACGAATAACTCTCTCCTTGGAAAAACTACCAATGCCAACTGTAGCTGCTAAATGCCTTTGCTTTGACTCCAAGCCACACAGCAAGTGGTGGTGGATGGAGTCTGTTAGATTCTAGGATCCACGCCCCACCTAGGCACGAGTGGACGTGCAGGACCTCCTGCAGCCCAGGCTTAGCCCATTTTTCCAGAATGTATAAACATCGTGGGCCATGCAGAAGGTAGGCTTGAGGTAGAATAAGCACTTAGTGCCTCCACTCAGGGTGCCTTTGATATCAATCTGAGTCACGTGATGGCCAGATTAAGTGACAATGTCCACCCTTATCCTCAGAGAGTGATCCCAGCTGTTTAGTGAGTGGCTCTGAAATCTCAGCAGATGTAATTTCTCTAGTCAAGTTACTCTTTGCCTGTGCTGTTTCTTCTGGCCTTGGGGAGGTTCTTTATGCATGGACGGATCAGAATGCAGCCCCAAAGCCCTTCCCAGGTCTCTGGAGTTCTGCATCAGTCCTCTTCAGTACTCCACCAGCAAATTCTGAGTGCTTGGCTTCTCAGAAGTCTGATGCCTGACTTCTTAACTTAGCAGGAGCGCTAAGCTTTTAGGACTTTACCTGCCTGAACTTTGCTCTAGGAACAGCCTCCCAGGCAATAAGCTGGTGTGATCACTCGTAAGGTTTAGTCCCTTTCTTTCCCTTCTCGGGGATCCTGTCTTGTACTACCTGTTGTCCTCTCTGGAAACAATGGCTTCGTATCTGTCTTTTTTCTGTTATGACATGAGGGTAAATCCAATCCCTGCTTCTTGGCCTGAAATTATATTTTCTGGTCAGTTTTGAAACTTTACTCCTAGAGTTAAAAAGGTGGTTGCAACTTTTTACTGCTCAACTTTATCCTCTTTGCTCCAATCAGTAACACTTTATTTTCAATACTTAAGAGAAAAGCTTTTATTTTATGTATTTCTATCTTCTTATTTTTGTATGTGAAAGCTTTTAGCTATCCATTTTGTATTGTTGGCATGTTTGTTTACTTAGCTAGTCTCATTCTTTTATTTTGCTTTGCTTTCTCTAGTCTTATTTTTGCATATTTATTGTTTTTCAAAGGGTAACCTATCATTTTTAGTTTTCAAGAGGCAGACTGGGTCATAATAGGAAAAGTAAACATTAAGACCATTCTTAAAAACTTGAATTAATGGTTAGGTAACTGGTGTTTAAAAATTAGCCATATGATTTCTTTCAGCGTCTTAGAAATACAAGCTCTTATAGTAATTCAAAGTGCTTGGCTGCTCTGAGCTATCACAGTATTTTATAAATCAACACTACTTTCATTATATGGGAGGAATGGAAGGTAAAGTGAAATTGTTCGTTGGCAAAGGATATTTTTGACTCAGAAGGCAGATGTAGAACGGAAATCCATTAAAATGGAATTGAAATGCATTAGAATCTCAGTTGCAAACTTCAGCCATATGTGGTTACTGACCTCAGTCCCATGCTTTCCCTTAGGAACTTGTTGCCCTTTCTCATTTAATGCTTCATCCGCTCCATGGGCTGGGTCCCTCTCAATGGAAAGTAGCAGAACCCAGGAAGGAAATTTCAAGTTGCAGCATCACAGGTAGAATTCAGAGTTGTGGCAATAGAAATAAACATAAATTTCAACAGAGAAACACGCATGCTGTTGAATATCACAATGGCTTCCTAGACATCTCAACCACACTACCAGAACATAAATAACAAGGGTACTGTTAGCAGATATTTGAAAATAGGGATGAATAAGAAACTTAAGACTTTGGTCAAAAGAACTTTATTTCTTGCAATCTGAGAATGGAAATAATAATATATCTTTTAAACTTAATTTCTCTAAACCTTGCTTTTCTCATCTGTAAAACGAACATATACATTTCATAGTTTTTAAAAACTAAGTAAGATAGTATCATTCCTTACACATATAGCATTCCTATAAACAATTAGTTAACTTTGTTATGTTCTATACAAAAAACTTGAAAAACAAAAAGAGTCACAAGGGTATTTCAGAAAACTACAACAGAGTGAGCTACATCAAACTGTCATATTTATTTTAACCAACAGGGAAGTTCATGATTGAAATAGAGAAGATAAACACTTATTTTAAGGTATAATTTAGTATTGGGCTTGGCAGAAATTTCAGAGGTCCTAAAGTCCCATTTTTTTCCTGTTAGTAATAAAAAGTACAAGTTCAGAAGTTCACATTTATCAAGATAAAGATTTCTCAGTAAATCTGAGACCTTTGTCATTATTGTACTGTAATTACCACCTTATTAGGAACAGACCGGCATTGTTTTTCCTGGAAACAAATGCATTTGAATTTTGAGTAACCTCACAGAATAAATAGTGGTTATTTTCATTTTCCCTTGTCTTTTCTGTGTCTTGCCTATAATTGGATGATAATTCTGAGTCATTGTGAAGAAGTTTTTATCCTTTTTAAAGTATCTCTGCCTTATAACTTAAGTATACTAATGGTAAAGCTTTTTAATATACTTGCATTTAGTTATGCTAGCTACCTGTGGCAGTAGGTGGTATTGGTCAAACTTCAACTGTGGTGAGGTTGAAAACTCTTGGCTTCTGGCCTCATTTCTTCCTAGGCCTTGGTTGGCATTGTTTTTGAGCACTGACTAAAGGTAGACCACAGAGGGCCAGCTCCCAAGCAGAGTTCTGCAATTTGAAGCCACAGGAAGCTGCAGTGATTGAAGTATTAGGCCTGAGACCTGGTGGGAGGGTAAAGTTTTCCATACTGGGACAAATAGAGGGGCCTCCTTTGTTTTCTCTTAGTACTGCTGCCAATTCAGAGCTCAAAAACATAAAAACATTTGCCTTTTCTGCTTGTTAACATTAATTTAAGATTTATAAGTTTATATATATAAACTCTATTTTTGTCCCTATGTAAAGATGCTACTGATTTTCATTCTACATTGTCATGGTAGGTTTAAATTTATAACTCTTATCCTGACTGAATATTTTGCTTTGGTATAACTTTAAGCATTATCTGTGTTGCTTCAGTACATAACCACTTTCTCACTGTATTTGTGTATTTCACAGAGAAATGAAAACAAGAGTTAATTGAAATTTTGTTTTCTTTGCTTACAGTTTTCATTTACGTTGGCTCCCACTCCTGCCTTGGTTGATGTTATGGATGTTAATGAAATCAGGACAGAACAGGGTCTATTAATTATTTCAATGTGTTTTGTAAATCAGGTGCTCCCAAGCATCTAGTGTAACTGGTGAAGTGTTTGTGCTCATGCTGATGTGTTGTGGTGAGGAGAAAGATCCAACCAAATACACAAGTGAGATGCTCTCACACAGCAATGAGTACTATGAGCAAATGCAAAAGTGAGTGGGATGGACAGTGATTAAGGTGGAAGAAGTCTTTCAGACAGTGGAGTCAAGGAAGGCCTCTTTAAGGGGAAGAGTAATGTACCATGGAACCCATGGACCTTGCCAAGCCACCCTAAGGGTGTAACAGAAAAAAAGGACAGTGTGGTAGAGAAGTTATAAGGAGTTAGGTAGAACTCAGAGTATGTTCAAAGGCTCATTCATCAGCAATAATGAGAGAGGTTAATACATTCACAAACATAATCCTCACCTGCCACAGCCACTACGATGATGATTATTGCCCCTGTTTCATAGATGAGGGAACTGGGGTATAGAGACATTCAGTAAGTTGCTCTAGTCCCTGCCCATAGTAAGAACCAAAGTATGTGCTGGAATTGGTGTGACTGTCCTGTGACACTGCTAGATCCTTTCTCCTCTTTTATTCAACACCAGTCAATCACAACGTACCAGATTGTTAGGAATTTCAGCGTGATGAAACAGCAAAATATGAGATAAAAGAGACCTTTATTCCCAAGGACGTGGAGAGAAGTCCACGACCACAGACAGCCTGGCCTTCTCTAACCTGCATGTGGGGGTTAGGGTACTCATATAACCTCTGACCTGGGTGGCGCCCAGGGCGGGCACAGGTGACACACAGGTCACTGATTGGGGCTATTTTCGCTCCACTGGGAAAGGTGACTACAGTTGGTCCCACCCCTTGGCCCTGCCTCCCACCGCAGCTTTCCAGGGCACAACTCTTTCACTGATTACTCACTGAGCTGGGTCTACCTAAGTGTGCTTGCCATGGACTTTGTGTCTTCTGGTTTCAAATCAAGTTCCACCTTCTCTGGAGTTTTCCTTTCAGTTTAAAAAAAAATGATTGAAAGTGCACATAAGCAGCTCCGCGATGGCCCTCAGGCCGAAGGTAAATAAACCTGGACCAGCACCCAGCCAAGGAGTGACCTACTGAGGGAGTGTGTCCAGCTGTGGGGACGATGAGTGCTGGGAACACCTCTTCAGAGAAAGGGGACACAAGCCTAAGCTCTAAAGTCAGGATAGGCTGAGGGACCTTGGAGAGGGCCATACGTGGTTGTTGAATTTAGACAACAAGACAAACAAAATCAAAGATTACCTCATAGTACTTCTTTGAATTCCTTTGTACTTGTCACATCTACCTCGAGACTTGTCTTTTCATTAAGTGCTACTTTTTTTGGGGGGGGGTACCGGGGATCGAACTCAGGACCTCACATTTGCCTGGCAAGCACTTATTCCTGCTGAGCCAAATCCCCAGCCCAAGTGCTATTTTGAACTGTTCTTCAGTTGTTTTACGTTGACAGTACCATCTCAACCAGACTCCAGTATTACCGAAAGCTGAAACCACCCAAGAAAGCCTTTTTTCTGTAAACTTTCCTTGTTATTTACACATGAAGTTAGTTGTTTTAAAATGCTGGCATGACATCAAAGGAAAGCTCCCATCATAGTGAAAAAAAAATGTCTTTTAAATCATCAGTGGGCGACAAACAAAAGCAATCTTCACCCTCTGACACAACCACCACAAAACCCCCAAATTTCCTTTGCCTAATAGATTCATCTATGATTGCATTTTCTAAGAACTCTGTTAACATTTAAGTACTTAAAAATAACTGGTTTTAGAAGAGTCTAATGATGCATTTAGATAGTAAATGTCAGATACTGAAATTTAGGAAATTACAAAATTGAGTTCTTACGACTGTTAACTCAGCCACCTTCTAAATATTTTCATGTCTATATTCAGTTGTTCTTTTTAGAGGTTGAGTAAATGTCAGAACTGCCGTCTGGGCTTGTTAACATTTTTTTTTTTAATCCTGAAACTCTTGGTACAAAAGGTGCCAAAAGTTCACACTTCCTGTTAAATTCAAGAGTAACTCTATCAGGGTTTTGCAAACTATCTATGAGTGACACCAGTGTGAACATATCCATTGCTGATGGTGATAATGTGATGTGAAGTGACAGCAAGCCAGGGCACTTGGACATGCGGAGTCCTGCGAGGACGGCTGACTGGTGGGGCTGCACCCTCTGCCCTGGAAATAGAGAGGAGCACTCTCAGACTAGAGGAATCAGGGAGAAAAGAGAGCGGAAGAGGTGTGAGCAGCTATGTGTATGCCCGAGGTGCTCAGCACAGCGCTGGTCATAATAGTTTCAACCTAAAAACCAATTTTTGAATATTGTTTTTCTGTTAGCCTCATTTCCCCATTTTCTTTCTACTAGAAGACTCTTGCAGATCCCCAGTCTGTCTTCCAATATCTTTTACATTTTTCATTCCCTTAGCTCTTCCTAGTGCATTTTTAATGAGTCCTTTGGACTAAATTTCATTTTTGTTCACTTTGTGCTTTCATTGATTGGGCTTTTTCCCCTTAGTTTTAGTAAGAAGCTTTGGTGTTTTCATTTCTAGGATTTCTGACTGTTCTTTTTCAGACAGTTTTATTTTATTTTTGACAGGGTTTATTTCAGAGTTTCTCATTCTTTCATTGTGAGTGTTGGTTTTCCCTTTATCTCTGATCATCTCAGATGTATTTATTTTGAAATCATTTTCAGATTGCTCTGTGTATTCTCATTTCAACAGGGATATACTTATTGCTTGATAATTATTTCATGATTACTTCTCTGCATATGTTTTGAAATTCTCAATTGTACTCTAATTTGAGTCAGAGGGGTTTGCTCTTTGGCTGTGTTTTGTTTTATTTGTTCTCTTTGCCTTTTGTTCCTAGCCAACTTTGCAATGATTTCCACCTGGATGCATAGGCCTCCAGTCCAGAACCAGCTTCCATTGTGTGACTGGGGCATGGAGACACTGTGGCCGTCAGGCATGCAATCAAGAAGCTAGGATAGGGCTGGGGACAACTCCTGACTCCCTTCCTGTATCTTATTCCAGAGTGTCCAGTCTCAGCTGACTACAGAATTTTTGGTCTCCTTTTACAAAAAGGAGAGCCTCATCCCCTTACTGGTTTCAAGTGGAACCCTAGCTATGGTTTCCTTCACACAGGGCACATATCCATTTCACTTCTATAGCACAAATGGCACTTATTCAAAGTAGGGATGTAAGCGAGAACAGCAGTTGTTTCTTCTAAAACAAAGCCCATCATAAACATAAAAGAACATCTTTAGGTTCCTGTTAAAAGAAACAGCAAGCTAGTGATAAGCAAGATATTTTTCCATCTTCCAAGTATAATTTGTCCATAGACAAAAAGAAAAATATGGTCATCTGATCCCTTCTGATGAGACAGAATAAGCTGTCAAGTGCTTACCATCTGGTTCAGCTCCTAATCCAGATGGGCTGCCAATAGTAATTTGTGCAAGAGTTGAAAGCAACTTGTCATTCTCCAGAAAGAATCATTAAAACACATTAACATTGGGATTTGCTCCCTTCCCCCAGCCCTGGTTTGCAGCAGATGCAGAGATAGGGCAAACGCTTGCCTGCAGTAAACAGAATAGTTTATTCTTGAACCAGAAGTCAGTATGTCTTTGCTTTTTGAGAGAAAATAAAACCATTTTTTTTCTTTCCCCTTACTTCCCCTCCATTGATGCAATGAATAAAAAAGAAAATGTTCTCACTACAGAACTTCTAACAAATGTCTGAGGAAACCTTCACAGTCTGTCATTTCTGAGTATCTGTGATATTGGAAAAGGCAGAGTCAACCTCAGAAGTAATCTGATGTACCTCATGTTCACACTACTGACAGGCATCATCTGATCCATCCCTACATAGAAAACCCAAAGGTCAATCAATATTTCCAATGCAAATCATAAAGCCACAGACTGTTAGAGGTGGAAATCGAGTTGGTAAGTTGCCCTTCTTTTGCCCAATCTGGCACACACAAGCACCATTGCTTCTGAATGAGAACAAAATGGTGGGGTGCTGTGTTTGGGTTCAAACAACTTTATTTTACCCACTTTTTAGACTTTATCCCATCATTAATTTAATATTGCTGTGAAGTAATAAGACTCTTTCCTGGGAGATTGAAAGGGTTCTAGCATTTTCAGGTCATGTAAATTGCTAGCAGATTGTGGAGTCGTAAATGTCACTGGCTAGCGAGGATTGTTAGTTGTGTATAGTTGGCAGATAGGGCCTGGTTCTTGAGCTTACTGAAGATCATCACCATTGTCTGCCCTCCAGAGGGGAAAAAACCATAGAAATACCCCAGTTGACTGAAGGTTCTTGCTCAATTTGTAGAGAAATCACAAAACTGCAAAGTGTAGCACTTAGTGTTAAAAGCCTTGGGCTTAGCGTGTCTTGTCAGCAGTTATCAGCACTTTCAGAGTTCATGGTTATCCTTGCTGCTTGAATCAAGCTGCTCACAGCTGTCCTCGAGAACCCTTCCTGCCATTAGAGATGTCAACTCTCATAGATGATGGCTGCTGGCAATTGCTGCCCATTGCATCTTCTATATCTCCAGCTTTAATTGCTGGCCACTTTAGGCCTTTAGTGTTACCAGCTCCAAGTTTACTGACTCAGCATGCTTTATTCAAGATAGACATCACAAATAGACAAGACTATGCCATCTAGAAAGAGGTTTTTAATAGGGCTTATCTTACAAGACTAGTGGGGAAGAGCATGGAGGCTGAATGTGCTAAGGTTATGGGGAGGTTGCTCTTAATAGAGAAAAGGAGGGCTCATGCTTATGCTGTGTCATGCTTATGCTGTTTGGTCATGAGTGCGTGTCTTGGTTACTTTTTTATTGTTACTGAGACAAAATACCCAGTGCCCAAAGTTAAGGAAGGGAAGGTTTATTTAGCTCACAGTTTGCAGAGGTTTCAGTCCATAATCAGCTAACTCCAAGGCAGGGTGGTGTGGCAGAGGGGCAGCAGTTTATGACAGGAGAAGACAGCAAAAGCAACAGGAGCAAAAGGGAGGAACAAGCCTCTTTCCCTGCTTAATACTGTATGCAGACTACCCACCCTAGAGTGAGCATAGCACTCCCATCACTAATCCCAGTACTAGACAATGAACCAATCATTAGATCCAGCCACCTCCAAAACTTTAGATTCAGCCGCCTCCAAAAAGCCTGCCCCCTCCAAGGCCGCACAAGGCTTTGTGGGGACATCCAAACACAAACCGTAATAGTGGGGAAGAGGCCCCTCTCCAACCTAACGGAAGAGGGCTGCAGAGGAGCAGAATCATCCAGAGAGGCTACAAGGCAGAGTCATCTGGGGCAGGTCTGTATCTAAAGCCTGCTGCGGCCAGAGCAGATGTCTCTCAGAGCAGCTGTTGGACCCTCCTCTCTTACCTCAATGTCTTTCCCTTGACCAAAGCATTTGCTATTCAGACACTGACGGAATTTCCAATAGGCAAGGTATGCAAGTTTTAAAATGTTTTAGAATACTCAAAATAAGTGCACAGAAGCAGCATATAAAGTTTCTAACTGAAAAAGATGGAATCGGGGCTGATTGTAATCTGGAGATTAGGGTTTCACTAAGAAAGACTAGAAAGAGACCAGATTAGCCCTGGAACTAGGAGTGTGACAGACATATTTCAATTTGGAATTGGGAAAAAGAGATTAGTGCCTCATCAGATAGAGGTGACAGAGTTGAGTACGTGGAGAAAGGAAAATAGGAATGAGCTAGGGTATGCTGAAACTTCTTGTACCGAGGAATGTGTCTAAGCCCAAAGCTCAAAGCCTAAAGGGAGTGTAACTGCACAGGCAAAAATGCAGAGAAGAACAAGGTACTTCATCCTGCCTTCCTAAGGCTTTAAATCAGTTGAGTCAAACTATACATGATAAATGTGGGTGAACTCTACTATAAATACTAAAGCATACCAAAAGAAGAAAGTAGGCAGGCTTTGAATAACCTAGAACATTTGTAAGTGGCCCAAAGTGCAAAGTCACTGTTGTTCAAAAACTATGGGATTTTAAAAAAAATTTATTTTAAAGATAATAAAACCCAACAAAACAAAACAGGATAAATCCAATCGAAACAAAGCAGTGAAATTGGTATAGAACTTCGAAGCAGAATAATAGGAAAACAACAATAGCTACCATAGTCTATCATGTTATCATCACAATAGTTGTCCATTCTATCAAATCAAAGCAAAACAGAATAGATAAATCAAAACAGAATATTGAATAAAGCAAAACAATCAGAACAAAACAAAACAGTGAGAATAACATTGGATTTCAAAAACAAGGTAGAAGGAAATCCCTCATATTTGCTATATTGCATACTGTCATCCTCCCAACAGATGCCCAGACCACTGGCCCCAGGCCTGCAAAGTCAACCAAACAATACAAGCATTCAGTTGCTTTTTGTACCTCAGTTGTTACAACTCAGCCTGTCCTCGGAATCAGCAGGTTGCTCACAGGGGAGGGGAGGAAGTTGGTGATTCATAAGCTGCTCACCAGTAGGCTCATAGGAGGCTCTGACTTTTCTCTTCCTGGGCCCCTCATGGCTTGTGTGGCTCACCAGAAAGCCTGGTTGGCTGGCCTGTTGGTCGGCTCCTCCTAGTCCCAGTATGGCCAGGAACATTGTTAGGGGTGATATTTGCAGTATGATAATTGTACACATGTGTTTCTCAATCCTTAAATCCATATCTTCTTTTCCCTTTAATCTTGGTCTGGCAGTACTTAACTTAAAATGTGCATTAATCTCTTCTATTTACAAGGGTATGTGCTCAAGTTGCAAGGGGTATAAGAATGAATAAAGTCTCATCCCTTTCTCTTATAGAATGTACAATGCATGATGAGGAGCTAACCAACACAAAATGAGACAGAATCTCCTAAGTAACTGAAAAATAAAAGTAGAAAGAGCGAGATGCGATTTGGTTTGGTATGGTTCACCTAATTTAAAATTGTAGGTTGTTAAAATGCAATGTTTTTTACTAAATACAGAAGGCTTGATTTGGTTGTCTCCATTTTTTGTTTTTCTGTGGTTTGAGCAAGGGACTATGGCCCTCTAGTGGCCATTTTGCAAACTATAAGCAGACTTCACATCAACTCGAGAATCCAGCCAATTCCAATGGAGTTTATCAGGGGAAGTAAAGACCTATATGCATACCATTAGAAATTATAAAGGCAAAGTCACAAGGGACACTGCTGAAATCCAGAAGATTATTAGTAACTACTTCAAAAAACTGTACTCTAATAAATTGGAGAATCCAGAAAAACATGGAGATATTCCTTGATATATATGAATTACCAAAACTGAACCAAGAAAATACTAAAACCCTGTCTAATCCAATAACAGGCAATGAAATTGAGGCAGTAATAAAAAAACCTATCAACTGAGGAAATCCCAGAGTCTGATGGATTCACTCCTGAATTATATAAGAACTTCAGGGAAGACCTAGTGCCAAACTCCTTAAACTTTGTAATGAAATCAAAAGAGAAGGAGTGTTTCCAGATTCATGCCTGGAAGTTAGCACTGATTCCAAAACCAGACAAGGAGTCATATGAAAAGGAAAACTACAAGTCAATCTCTTTAATGAACATAGATCCTCAACAAGACACCAGCAAACACAATGCAATAAATCATTAAAAAATCATATATCGTGACCAAATAGGCTTCATCGCAGGGATACAAGGATCAACATATGCAAATCAATACCTATAATGCATTGCATCAGCAAAAGCAAGGACAACATTTGCATGATCTTCTAAACAGATGCAGAAAAAGCCTTTGACAAAATCTGACATCTGTTCATGATAAAAGTTCTAAAGAAAATAGATATAGAAGAACCTTATTTCAATCTGATAAAAGCCATTTATGACATATTAATGGGGAAAAACTTGAAAGCTTTTCCTTTAAAATCAGGAGCAAGATGAGGATATCTATCATCAATTTTGTTCAATATAGTACTTGAATCTTTGGTCAGAGCAATCAAGCAAGAGAAAGAAATAAAAGGAGTACCTATGGAAAAGGAATCAGGTAAACTGATTCAGGCAAACTGATCCTTTACATACAAGATCCAAAAATAGTACCAAAAGATTCCTATATACAATAAGTAAATCTAGCAAGGTAGTAGAATATGAAATCAACACACACAAATCAATAGTGTTCTTGTATGTCAATAATGAACCCATCAAGGAAGAAATTAGGAAAACAATGACATTAATAATAACTGTAAGACAAATTAAATACTTAATAATTAACCTAACAAAGGAAGAGAAAAACCTCTATAATGAAAACTACAACTCTGGAAAAGAAAACTGAAGAAGATATCAGAAAATGGGCAGATAGCTCCTATTCCTGGAAGGACAGAACGGATATCAAAATGGCCATTCTTCAAAAACTGATATATAGATTCAATGGAATCCCAATCAAAATACTAACAGCATTTTCCACAAGCCTAGAGAAAACTATCCTAAAATTTATGTGGAATTAGAAGTGAGTCTGAATAGCAAAAGAAATCCTGGACAACTAGAACAAAGCAGAAGGTACCAAGTTCCCAGATTACAAGTTATATTATAAAGTTACAATGATAAAAACAGCATGGTACTGTTATAAAAATGGATATGTGAATCAATGGAATAGAATAGAGGATCCAGAATTAACCCCAGGCACATTGAGTCATCTAGTATTTCACAAAGGGGCCAAAAAATGCACTGGAGGAAAGATAGCTTCTTTAGCAAATGGTGCTGTGGAAACTGGCTATCCACACATGGAAGGTTGAAGATAGATTCATATCTCCCACCATGTATGAAACTAAAATAAAAATGGATAAAAGATGTAAATATTAAAACAAATAATCTTCTGGAGGATAAAATAGGAAAAACTCTTAATGGCATAGGTAAGGATTTTATTAACAGAATCCCAATTGCACAAGAAATAGCATCAAGAATCAATAAATGGGGTTACATTCAAATTAAAAAGCTTCTGCAAACAAATAAAACAACCAACAAAGAAAAGAGACAACCAACAAAATGGGAAAAAAATTGCCAGTGATTCTTCAGAAGACTAACATCTGGAATGTACAAATAACTAAAATAAAATAGGTCTCCAAATATAAAACACCCAATCAAAAAATGGGCTACCGAAAAAGAATAGCCATTTCTTAGAAGTACAAATGACCAATAAACATGAAGAAATGTTCAGCATCACTGGCCTTGAGAAAAATGCAAATTAAAACAATACTTGACCTCATTTTACGCTAGAAAGAATGGCTATCGTCAAGCAATCAAATAATAACAAAAGCTGGTGAGGCTGCAGAGTGCAAGAGGAGCCTTGCCACAATGCTGGGGAATGTAAATTAGTAGAGCCACTGTGGAATCAGTATGGTGACTCCTCAAAAAACTAAAAATAGAAACCCACTCAACCCAGCTATTCCCCTTGTAGATATCATCCTGAAAGAGTAAAGTCATCATATTACAGTGATATGTGTGTACTCATATTTATAGCTGCACAACTTACAATAGCTAAATCTTAGAAGTGGCCTATAGATCCATCACAGATGAGTGGATAAAGAAGGTGTGGTATTTCTGCACAGTGGAATGCTATGCTGCTCTAAGAGAGAATATATTTCAATCATTTGTAGGAAAACAGACACATCTTGAGACCATAATTTTAAGTGAAATAGATCAGAAAAGCTTAAATATTACTTGATTTCTCTTACTTGAAAAAGTGTAAATACCTGAAGTATAAATAAATTAGCAAAATAAAAGATAGATAGTAGGAAACAGGGAGATAGATCTTTTGCAAATGGGAGAGAGACCAAGAGATGGAGAGAAGAGATAGGGTGGAGGGAGAGGGGAGCATAAAAAGCATTAAGATAAGTTGTTTACATGGATTTTCTCCCCATCATAAGTATAATCATTATATGCTGTAAACATGTAGTAATAAAAACATAAATAATTAAAAAGCTGAACCTGACAGTTAGGCCACCCTATTGTACAAAAAGCCAACTACACTCAAAAAAGTTAAATTCTAGAGCAGTGGCGGCAAACCTATGGCATGCATGTTACTGTATTTTTCTTTTAAGACAAAAACGTTAATGTATGAGTTGTTTTTTCTAAACTACAACCTCAGTATTCAGGTTTAACTGCAGTGCTGGCACTTTCCAATAAATAAGTGGGTTTTGGATTGCAGTTTGGCACTCTGTCTCTGAAAGTTTCACCATCACAGTACTAGGAAAAATATCCTCCACCATATGTTACAGAAACAGAAAAACTACTCTATGTGTCTAAGACTACCCACAGAGTTGGAAAAACTTTTAGTCCATTAAAGTACTTATATGTAGAATATATAAAGAACTGAAAAAAATCAAGCCCCTCAAATTCAAAGACTCGACCCAAAAAATGGGCATCTGAGATGAATATGCACTTCTCAGATAAAGAAATAAAAATGGCAAATAAATACATGAAAAAATGTTCATCATCATTAGTCATTAGAGAAATGCAAACTAAAATCATATTGAGATTCCATCTCACTCTGGAAAGAATGGCCAGGATAAAGAAAACTACCAAAAACAAATGCTGGAGGGGCTGTGGGGAAAAAAGAACTCTTCTGCACTGTTGGTGGGAGAGCAGACTGGTGCAGTTACTATGGAGGTCAATCTGGAGGTTCCTCAAAAAGCTGGTATTGGAAGTCCCATTTGACCCAGCTATTCCACTTCTGGGCATATTTTCAGGAGAATTGAAAACATCATACCACAGTGATATATGTGTACCCAAGTTTATAGCAGCACAACTTGTAATATCCACATCTTGGAAACAACCTAAATGCCCATCAACTGAGGAATGGATAAAAAAGATGTGGCATTTTTATACAGTGGTTTACTACTCAGCTATAAAGAATGATCACATTGAGATATTTATAAATAAATGGATGCAACTTGAAACCATACTCATAAGTGAAATAAACCAAACTCACATGTATAAATTCCATATAGTATCCCTAGTATAAGAAATAGTAAGAATACATAAGATACAAAATCCTCAGTAAATACAGTGAAAGGATAAGAATCTGCTCAAAAGGGAAAAAATAATATCTCATGGAAAAGGAGGAAAAAGAAAAAGGAAGGGAAAAGAAAAAAATATCTATAATTGTATAAACACACAGGATAGCTAAGATGATTGTGCTACAAATTTTATAAGTTCTTGGAACAAAACAGTTAACATTCATACAATTGGAACAATATTGCATGTTAGTGTCTGGTGATGTGAGGAACTCTTGAAGATCATTATGTAAAATAACAGCCCTTGATATGCTCCTACCACCTTGTTTTAAAGGCCTATATCCTCATTGTTTTGGGCTCTTTGCTATTGTTATTTATTTGTCTTTTTTGTTTCATTTTTTTAGGAATTTGTTTTGTTTTGGTTTGTTTTTCCCTCTAATACAGAAAGGATAGGTATACATGTAGAGACTTCTACATGCCTAGAACTTCGCCTAAACATTTTGTGAGAATCAATTATATTAGGCATGATGAAATGAACAACTACTTTGAAGAAAAAGAGATATTATGATAGCCATTGCTGATTCTGTATTATCATGCTGTGAAATCCAGTAATGCTATTATTCCTTGTTCAGAGTGGTTTTAGTCTGTTTTGTATTGTTTAATTTCAACATACATGAAGATATGGACAGCTAATTTGAAGAGAACAAGAGACATTATGGCAGCCATTGTTGATTTATCTGTTATCTGGTTTTGAAGACCTATAATGCCTTCATTACTCTGTTCTGATCAGTTTAATACTATTTTGTTTTGTCTGAATTCATTGTGTGTGAAGATATGTACAACTATTTAGAAGAAAACAAGAGACATTATGGTAGCCACTGTAGATCTCCTGTTGTCTTTGAAATCTGTGTTACTTACATGGTTTTCCTCTGATCTGCTTTGTTCTGTTTTGTTATGTTTAGTTTTATCCTCTTTAAAATAAAAAAGATTTAAAACAATCAAGTGGTAACAGGCTTTTGATATCAAGACCTTATTGAAATACAAAAATAAAACCACGGTTCACACGCTTAAACAGTACAATTTTTCCTCACTTGATAGTGAATATTTGTTTTTGCTATTGAAGACAATTTTTCTTCCTTTCTTAGACACATAAACATTAATGGAAAAATTAAACCATTTAGAGTGAACTTGACTGTTGTCTCCCCTCCTCTTATGCTCTCTTTCTGCCTTCCCTCCTCTGTTTCTCTCTCCATTTTTCCCTCAGTCCCTCCACACACCCACCTAATTCTCTGTCCATAGAACTCTTCTTTCTTGTGAGAATTCATGACTCATTATTATGGGGAGCCAATCTACCTACTTCATCTTTGGGAGTGGAAGGCATGACACAGGACTAGCCCATAGAAGTTGCCCCACAATACATAAATATTCCCTTTGTGGGTATAGTCCCACAAGAATTAAAAATATCATACCACAGGGATATATGTGCATCCACGTTTATAGCAGCACAATTTGTAATAACTAGGTCTTGGAAACAACCCAAATAACCATCCATTGAGGAATGAATAAAAAAGATGTGGTCTTTTTATACAATGGAGTATTAGCCCAAAGGAACCATTTATAGGTAAATAGATGCAACTTGAGATCATACTCATAAGTGAAAGAAATCACACTCACTTGTGTAAACATCATATTGTCTCCCTGAGATGAGAAACTGAGACAGTAAATAGCATCCAATATCTACAACAGATGCTGTGAAATTGGAAGAAACTGTTCAACACGAAGAAGGAACTAGGATGAGGGAAAGAGGAAAGAAAGGAAGAGAAAAGGAAAAATAACCCAAGCTGTTTATACACTAGTTTCTCTTATTTCATTGAAAAGAAAGATTTGTACTAATGTTGTTTAGAGAACTTTTTATGCCCAGATCTTGTACTCTGAATAATTACTTTAAAAAACAATATGCAGTGTATTAACTATTGTTATTCTCCTATTGTTTTCTATGGAATTTTGTTTTAGTTTTTCTCCATAAAAAACAGAGAAAACTACTCTAAAGTATTAATGTGCGTGGATGTTGAGATCCAATGAATAAATTTGAATCCTGGCCATGTCCTAACTGAGCAAGTGACCGAGCTTCTCGGTTCCTTCACCTACTCATCTACAAAGTGGGCTTAATGATCGCGCCCACCTTGTGGAGTTATTGTGAAACTCGTAAGAAACTGCTTAAAACATTGAGAATAGTGTCTTGTCACAGTAAAAATGCAATTATTATTAGGTACAGTTACCATATCCTATGATTACAAACTTAAATGATGCATGCAATGAATTTAATAAAGTGATATGAAGCTGTGTATGGAGGCATATGCATGTAAACTCAGCTGAGGCAGGAAGGTGACTGAGAGTTCAAGGCCAACCTGGACTATTTAGGTGGTCAAGGCCATTCTGGACCACATAATGAGACCTTGTCTCAAAACAAACAAACAAAAAAGAACCCTAAAATAAAGCAACATATTTGTTGAAAGAATTTATTAAATAGTGATTGACTATATCCAAAGCTATAAGAAACATAAATCCATAATTTGTGTTTCCCACTGTGCTACAGTTAGGTGACATTATTTTAGAGGTGAGAGAGCTCATCTTGGATTTGAATGACCAAACAGGTGGCTGGGTTCAGTGAGTGTTAAGTTAGAGTACTGTGCCGTAATTACTACAAAACTGGGATTCAAGTAGAAACTTTAGGAGGGTGTGGGGATACTAGACCAAGGTCAGGTTAGAGTCCTGGAGTAGGTCTGAGCCCTAAGACTGGAAAAGTCATGGCTGGGACTTACGGAGATGCCCCAAAGCTGGCCAACAGCCACCTTCTTTGGAATAAGCCAAACAATAAAAGGAGTGACATCTGCAGGGACCTAGAGACTTGATTGCACCTGGCCACTGAGGACTGGAGCATCTTCTCAAAATCTGTGGTTGCCTCCCAGCTACATTCTTGGGCTCCCTAACCCCCACCCCCATGGATGGTTGGTAAAATTGCATTGGACTGCTATGGAGGACACAGGTACCTTTAGGGTGAGAGACATAGGCAACACAGAGATAGCATGAATGTCTTAGTTCTTGGTTGCTGTACCTTTTCAAGCTCTGCCTTGCTGAATTTTTACTGATCATTTTCCCACCATTTTCAGCTACCTTTCTTTTTCACATGGTTGCCCATTTCCTTTCACAAGCTTTGCCCTCTGTACCTTCTTTCCACAGTATCCCTGATTCACTTTATTTTTCTCAGTCCAGATTTCCATATGCTACGGAAACTTGGAACCCATAGTATATAGGGCAACTGGGCCTTAAAGTGCAAGATAGATAACCATACTACTAGGTTTTTGTTAATTTATCAGACAGAATATTTTGCACTGTCATTGTTAGATTGTCCACTTTTTATGCTTTGATTTTTTATTGAACAACTACTAAGATAACAATATGTAATTTACCAACTAGTGTTTTCTGTTATTTTTTTTTGAAATTCTGCATTATTTCTACCCTTTTTTCTGTTTTGCTTTTTTTCTCTAAATAAAGTACCTTTTTAGCATATAATATCTCAGTTTAAAACCTACTCAAAATATCATAGCAATGCACTGGACTTACAGAATTTATGGATTAGGAATTATTTGTAAAATTTCTTGATGTCTTTATTATGCTCTTCATTGACTCTGAGTATTAAAATAAAAAAAATAAATTGTTGTAAGAATAATGTCAAGAGTAAGATTTCTCACAGTGACTTCCTGTTTTCCCTCAGCTACACTTGTCTGGGACCCCCACAGTCCCCAGGGGACACGCCTGAGTGTGCCTTCACTCTAGCAGCCTCATTGTCATTCTAGTGAGGTGACTTCAACTCTCAGACATTTGGGATTTTGCCCTCATTTCATTACTAATTAAACTCATTTTTACAGAATCATTAATTATTTGAGGTAAAATTACTGAAATCTGTACCTTGTTCCAAGGTCTTTTTTTTAAACTCCAAGTAATTGAATCGAGGAGTTATCATGTTGATCTTTATTATTATCTGAAGGAAATTACTGATGGGAGACTAAAGATTTCAGCATCTACGTGTTCAAATGAAAAGGGGAACAAGCAGGGGAAAGGGAAAGGAAAGAAGGGAAAAGAAAAAAGAGAATAGAAAGAGAAAAATGGAAACAAAACCTTTGTAAATGCGAGGGGAAGAGGAGTTGAAGGGAAGGCAGAGGTTTGAGTCTAGATATATCACCTACAGGCACAAGTTTCCTGTGATGAATATGATCATTATGAGTCTCTAAAATGTACCAATGAACTTTATTTAAAAAGGAATATGTTAACAATTAAAAGTATTCATTCCATCAACAATATCCTTTTGTTGTCTTCCATTTTGGGTATCTTTACTTTGAACCAGAAAACTATTAAGATCTTGTCTTCAGATTAGAGCAACAGGGGTCCAATTCAAAGTTCATTCATTATTTTAAAAGCATTTTCATTTTATGAGCTCTCTGGTCACGTTCTTTGTCTCATGAGGGTAACACTTGTTAAAAAAATGATAATGTGAGTCTTGGTTTTTTTATGAGCAACTATATTTGATAATTAACTGTTGGTGATAGCTTGGTTTTAATCTAATTAATACAGCCCTAAGCATCCATAATATGAACAACAAGGGCCTTTGTGTTATATAAATATTTTACCCTATTGAGTTAGTAAATGCTTTGTTAATTGGCTAATTCACATTTCTCCTCAAAGAGCATCTTTAGATAAATGAAGCTTTTTGCATAATACCCTCAGGAAAACACTTGGCAAACATACTGTGCTTTTTGCCATAAAGGTCTCAAAATGTATCAGGAAAATATTAAAAGTAAACCTTTAGAAAAGAAGATTAGACCTATTGCAAAAAGCCCGTAACTCATCTTTTCCCTTAGTACTGACTGAGTTATAACAAAAGACCCCAACTATTTGGTTTTGCTCTCTTCTCTACCAGCATGATAACTCTTAATGTCTATGATCCTAAAGCTGATACCAGCACGCCGCTATCGTGAAAATCAGACCCATTTCCAAGTGCTCCCTGTTCCAGGGGCTCCTCTGGCAGGCATGGGGATGCGTGAACTAACAGCTGCTTGTTCTCTTCAGCCCTCTGGTGAGCGGCGTCCAGGAGATGATGGGTTGCGTGCAGAGACGCGTGGGTCACCTCACCAGCCAGTGTTCAGCGCGAGAGGAATTAGCTTTCAAGAAGCAGCAATTAACAGCCTCGGTGGAGGGTTACCTCACCAAGGTAGTGTCATGAAATGAAACGTAACCTTTCAGTCTGGGGATCATTTTCTGACTGCGTTTTGCAAGTGTGATGGGAGGACGGGGCTCATCTCCTTACGCTTCTCTCTCATTGCACCTTGGGTCCTCCGATTGGACAAAGCATTTATAATTCACTGTTGCTCCTAAAGTATCCCTGACCCCCAAATAAATATCTAATCCAGCCTGCCAGCTCAAGCCTGAACATACAAATACAAAGGCAGCCTCACCTTGCACAGTTCTGTGTCACCCAGACCACACACACGCACCGTTCTGGGCGCGGTCCCACTGGGTACAAGTTTCCCCTAACCTGGAATCATGGAACACTAGGATTACAGACAACGGATACCAAAAGTTATGGTTTTAGGTTTTGTCCAGAAATAAGCTGTCATTGTCATGTTTTATTGAACCAGACCAGCATAAGAGACTTTGATTCTGCATAAAAACGTGCATGGGAAAATCCTCTCAGCTGAGTGAATATACGGATTTGACAGAGAAACATCTTATTTCTTGTTTTCAAAGAGCAGTAAAAACAGACCTACGCTTTGACTAAACAAAAAATTATTTATGAGTAGGTTAGCGACATAGCAAAACTAGCAGTATCCCAGTGACACTAATGTTACAGAGATGAAGTTCAATTTTCAATGGTGTTTCAGCAGACACAATGGATATATATATATATATATATATATATATATATATATATATACATACAGAATATGCTTGAGTAGAATTGGTAGGCTTTGTAAGAGAGGACATTAAATAGCAATGTCTCTAAATTGTCTCCGTAACTGTTACTGATTCAGAAATTTGAGGATTTGGGCCTTTTTCTGACGCTGGGTCCAGGCAGAATCCAAATATGGAGACAGTGGTGGTGCCACATTCCCTAGAGTTTGAGCTAGTTTGCTGGTGGTGGACAACACAGTAGGAACACAAGGCACTACTGCTACTTTGTCTTCCTGCCAATTCATAGCCAGCCTGACTTTGGGAATATGAGCTCTGGCTAGAGCAAAGGAATGAAAGAAGTAATTTGAATGAAACAGAACCTTCCAAGTATCACTTTATCCATCGATTCATGAGAATTGGAAATCAAACCACAAGTCCCCAAGCTGACCCACCAAATGGCATGTACAGGGATTGGTGCTTTCCTATAGGCCCTCAGCTCCAACCAGAGCAGCCCATGTGAGCCAGTATTTCTCCTCTGGATCTCTACTTAAAAATATGCCTATAAATTTGTCCCATTTGATGTACAGATTAACTCCTCTGTGTTGATGTGTTAGCAAGTATATTATCATCCTTGGTGGGTAATTTCTCATATGTGGGTGATTATTTGTATCTCATTGCAGTTAATAAAACAAATGCTATACCTTTAAATACATACCCTCTGCTAATGGGTCACTTGCATTGCCTCATAGGAAGAGAAGCACTATTAAAATGTGAAATTCTGAAATATTTCAAAGTATCTGCAGATTAAATTGATATATTTTTGTAGCATAGTAGGGATATACAAATCAATATTTATTTTCCTTACCTATATACATACGTATGTGCAGGTATGTATTATTTAAACCACCATATATTCTTTATTCCTGAAGGTGGAAATGTCAATTCAGAAAATCAGTTCAGTACTTTCCAGTGCAATGGATGTTCATTCTGGCCTTTTTGAATCAGAGAAGCTTCTGAATAAGTATCTGGATCTAGATATCCAAGCCAAGGTAAATAAAATAAGAACTATTATTATGGTCATGATTCTGTAAATATGATCTTTTAAAATATTCCACGACTATAAAACTAACTCTGGTTCTTTTGCGGGTTTCAATTCTATGTTAGTATGTAGCAAATAATGACTTAAAATCTCATACTGTTATGTGCAAGTTATTTATATTTATACAGACATGTATGCTCACTGAAAGTAAGCATTATAGCCTGGTATTAAACACTCATTTGGCTCCTTTTCCTTGCTTGAAAGGGCTTAGCAATTCCTTTTGGGGATGCCAGAGGAGGCAGGGAGAGTACTTCTCTAAGAAAACCTGCGCCATGATCGCTGTCTGCCACTTTGGTGACAAGTCTGGTGACAAGTCCTGTTTTCCCTGGCACATGAGAAGCCTCTTTCAGAGACAGCGCCCCCCACTTGAAATCTAGGCATGGCAATTTTTAAAAAATGAGGCACTTTTTGTTCATTATTGAAAAGGGTTAAAATAAACTTTGTGTAAGAACAGTTGTGGTTTTTTTTGTTGTTTTGTTTTGTTTTTGTTTTTTTGGAAATTTTAGAAGCAGAGAAGAGATTGCAAGGAAAGAAATCCCCCACTCCTCTTCTCCACGGGCACTCAGGAAGCAGGCCTGGTAAATTACAATTAGTTTCTTTCAGCAGAGTACTTGGGAAGCATATTAAATACAAGTAGGAAGGCAATCCTTCCTTCTTCAATGAGAGCGAAACTTTTCTTTCATTTCTATTTGTTCCTAGCTTGTTCTCACATGAAATTTTACATAGCTCTTTCTGTGGTAATTAAACGATCTTATGTTGCTCAATTATGGGGACATAGTCTGAGAAATGTGCCATTTGGTCATTGTGGGAACATCACAACCTGTGCTGGTACAAACCTAGCTGGAAAGATTAATTGATCAATAAGACCTTTTGAGGCAACTGAGAAACACGGTGTGTATAAGATGTATGTGTCTGGTGGCAGCAAAAGCAGACACACTGTTTTACAGTAAACATTTTTAACACCAAGTAGAATATACTCTAAAATATCAATAAATATAGTATAGTAAACATAAGCCCGTAGTAGTCACTCATTATCCTAATCAAATATATATTTCACATACTTGTATGTACTATATTGTATATGATTTTCAATACAAGTTTTTTAAATACCACCATCAAAACACATAAATAATGCATCACACTATGACCTTATATTGGCTATGACACCACTAGGAGCCAATACAGGAGCTTTTCTACTTTATTACAACCTGAAGGAGCCACCGTCCCCTGCACATCCATCCACCATTAACTGAAATGTCCTTACGCAGCAAATGACTGTATCTATGTAATGCCTGGAATACCACCTCATCCATTTAATCAGCACTTTCTGTAGGTCCTTTGTTCTTCAAGGCACCAAGTGTTTAAAGAGGAAGTTGTTTCACCAAAAAATAATGTAAATATATGTGTAGCTGTACGTACAAATAAAGTATTTCAATGCTGTTTATTGCATCTATCCTAAATCTAAAACACTATCCTAAATCTAGCACCAAATTATTTGGAAAAAGAATCATCTTCTAAATCATGGATTTCTTTGATTACTAAGCAATTAGTTTGGTTCATTTTAATCATCGATGACAAACCTTGGCATGCATGCCACAGTGGGCTGTCTGTATCATGGAAAGCGCTAAAAGATTTGCTAGAGGAAGAATTAAATGTACTTGGCCAAAGTGTCAATTCCAGGTCACAAGTCCTGCAAACTTAGGTGGCATTTCTAAAGTCATCAGAGGAGATATGGTTGCATGCTGACCTGTGTCAGAAATTGCATCAAGACATAAGGTTGGTATTGTAGGATGCGCCCCTAGGCAAGTGAAATCCATTGATTCTTTTGACTGCTTAGGCTTCTGCTCAATGAAGATTTAAGTAAGATTGCATAATTGATATTTGATTTTTAATAAACTAAAAATGAATAAGTTTTGTAAATTTGCTATCTCTTGCATGACAAGTTTACTTTAGGAACTTGCTTTACCCATTGTTAAATTTCTTACAAGAATTTCACACATGAGTATTTCACACATGAGTATTTGGCCTTTCCATTTTTTTTTTTTAGAAATTCCCATGCTAGGGGCCGGGGGTTTAGCTCAGCTGTACAAGCGCCTGCCAGGCAAGTGCCAGGTCATGAGTTTGATCCCCGGTACCAAAAAAAGAAAAAGAAAAGAAAGAAAGAAAGAAAGAAAGAAAGAAAGAAAGAAAGAAAGAAAGAAAGAAAGAAAGAAAGAGAAATCTCCATGCCACTATTCTTCTGTTTGTGACACAGAAAATAAAATTCTCTAAAGAAGATGTGTAGCTGATAAAGCTAAACAGTGATTTGAGATAGTTTCTCTTTTAAAGTGTCCCCCTGCCCCGCTTTGGAAATTTAGAAAGTTGTGCCTTTGTTTTATGGAGCAAATTCTTAGTACGAGTTCAGTTACTAATTTAATAGATGACTGTTTCAGGGGGGTAATGAAATGTGAATGTTCGAGAGTCCCTGGTCAGCTTCTGACCTCTGGTGCTTTCCTTTCGCAGGAGACATCACATGCGTTAGAGGCAGCTACAAAAATCATGACAGAGAAAAATGAATTTGCACCAGATGAAGTGGCATCACTTTCCTTTAAAACTAACTGTCTAGAGGAAGAATTAAACATACTTGGTGAAAGCATCAGTTCCAGGTCACAAGTCCTGCAAACTTATGTGGCGTTTCTAAAGTCATCAGAGGAGGTATGACAAGCATGCTGACCTGTGTCATCAGTGTGGCTTCTGCCTATCTTTGTGCTTCCCATGGGCTCTTCCCTGGTGCCTAAGTTTCATCTGCTCTACCTAGTACACACTTTCTGTAGGCCCTTTATTCTTCAAGGCATCAAATGCTTCAAAGAAGTTGTTTCACCAAAAAATAATTTAAATATGTATGTGTAGCTGTATGCACAAAGAAAGTATTTCAATGCTCTTTATTGCATCTAGCCATATTTACAATATCCTAAATCTAGGATAAAATTATTTTTTAAAAGAATCATCTTCTAAATCATGAATTTCTTTGACTATTAAGCCATTAGTGTTGTTCATTTAAACCAAAAATGGCAAACCTATGGCATGCATGTCACAGTGGGCAGTCTATCATGGAAAGCGCTAAAAGGTTTGCCATTACTGATTTATAAACTATGTCAAATTAGCATATGCAGGCTATTGGTTCAGCCTGTCATCTATCTTGCTTGATAGTTTTTAACAGGTTATCTCACTGAGATTCTTTTGAGGCTTTGTTTTGACATGATGTTAGATAGTCTCTCATATTTTCCCCCAGTACACTGTGATTTGACTCTGCAAGGTTAATTTCTTGAAGGTGATGTCAGTAGTCGAAAACCCTTATTTAACCAGGGCCCCACTGTACCTTAGGAGGAAGCAGGTCACTTTCCCCATGTGATTTCAGACAGGTGCTCATTTAGTGAAAACCAGCAAGGTCCACTCAGGAGGCAAGTCACTCAAAGTCAGGTAGCATGCTTGGTTTCTATTTTATCACTTCCACCTTCTTAAAACCCTCACCCTCACCTCCCACTCCTGCCCTCCTGCCTCACACATCTCCTCGGTCCAGTCTGATTTCTTACCACTCTGGAGGAAGCCCTTGGACAGTCCCTGGAAATCTCAGGTACTTGCTTTGTCCTTTTCTACATCTTTCCTGAACCTTTAGTTATTTCTGACTTCCTTTCAGTTTGTGACCTAAACGCTATGGTTTGCAGAAGTATACAACAATAGGATCCTCCTGATGATGAACATATTTATTCAGAATATGAAATAGTAGAAAAACTACCATAAATGCTTACTTTCTGCATCTTCCCTGCCAAAAAAATGCCTACTTGGCTTTGTATTAAGCATGCACTTCCATGGCCCACTCCGGCCACTGGGACCAGGAGTCTCTCTAAGGTGGAGACACAGGTTTTTTTGTTTGTTTGTTTTTCTTTTTGTTTTTTATTTTTTTATTTTTAAAGAGGGTAAAATTAAACAGAACAAAACAGATCATAAGATAACAATGTAAGAGACAGATTTCAAAGCAAGACAACTGGTGATCTTCACTGTCTATCATACTGTCTCTTGTTTTCTTCCAAATAGTTGTCCATATCTTCACATACAATGAACTCATACAAAACAAAATAGTATAGAACTGATCAGAACAGGATGATGAAGACATTTTAGGTCTTCAAGACCAGACAATAAGGAAGTTATCAATGGCTGCCATAATGTCTCTCATTCTCTTCAAAATAGCTGTCCATATCTTCATGAATGTTGAAATTAAACAAAACAAAATAGAATAAAATCACTCTGAACAAAGATTAATAGTATTTCTAGATTTCACATCATGACGCTATGGAATCAGCACTGGGTACCTTAGTGTTTGTTTTTCTTCAAAGTAGCTATTCATTTCATCATGCATTATATTATCGATTCTCATAAACTTTTTAGAAGTTGTACGCATGCATGAGTCTCTACCTATATACCTATCCTTTCTGTATTAGAGGGAAAAACAAAACAAACCAAGACAAAACAAATTCTAGACAAACACTAAACTAAAAAGACATATAAGCAACAATAGCAAAGAGCCCAGAACACTGACAATATAGGCCTTCAAAACAAGGTGGTATGAGCATAACGAGGATTGTTATTTTACATAATGATCTTCAAGAGTTTCTCAGATCACTATACAATAATATGACAATTGTTCCAATCCTATGAATGTTAACTATTTTGTTCAAGAACTTATAGAGTTTGTAGTGCAATCATTTTAGTTATCCTAAGTGTGTTTATATAGTTTTAGACATTTTTTCTTTTCCCTTCCTTTTTCTTTTTCCTCATTTTCCTTTTCCCCTTTATGCAGATTCTTATCCTTTCACAGTAATTAGTGAGTTTTTTGTATTTTATGTACTCTTACCATTTCTTACACTAGGGAGACTATATAGTATTTACACATGTGAGTTTGATTTATTTCACTTATGAGTATGATCTCAAGTTGTATCCATTTACTTTTAAATATCTCAATGTGATCATTCTTTATAGCTGAGTAGTACTCCATCGTATAAAAATGCCACAACTTTTTTATCCGTTCCTCAGTTGATGGCCACTTCGGTTGTTTCCAAGACCTGGCTATTGCAAATTGTGCTGCTATAAACATAGGTGCACATATATCACTGTGGTATGATATTTTCAGTTCTTCTGAGAATATGCCCAGAAGCGGAATAGCTGGGTCAAATGGGACTTTCAATCCCAGCTTTTTGAGGAATCTCCAGACTGACCTCCACAGTGGTTGTACCAGTCTACACTCCCACCAACAGTGCAGAAGTGTTGCTTTTTCCCCACAGCCTCTTCAGTATTTGTTGTTGGTAATTTTCTTTATCCTGTCTATTCTTTCTGGAGTGAGATGGAATATGTGTGATTTAATTTGCATTTATCTAATGACCAATGATGCTGAATACTTCTTCATGTATTTATTTGCCATTTGTATTTCTTCATCTGAGAACTGTGTATTCATCTCAGATGCCCATTTCTGGATTGGGTCTTTGAATTTTGGGGGTCTGATTTTTTAAAATTCTTTATAAGTTCTAGACAGAAGTTCTTTGTCTGAGGGACAGTTCACTAAGATTTTTTTCCCAATTTGTGCGTTTTCTTTTCACTATGCTGGAGATTTCTTTTGACATGCAGAAACTCTTTAATAAGATGTGATCTTAGTTATTGATTCTGGGAAGTATTTCCTGTGTGGTTTGATTCTTATTCATGAATTCTCTACCTACCCCTATGTCCTCAGGATTTCTACCTACTTTGTCTTCCAACAGATTTAGTGTTTCTGGTTTAATATTGCAAACAGTGCTTTCTCAGAAGAACCTTATGTCCTTCAACTTCCCTGCTCTCACTAAATCTCTTTCCCAACCTGGCTGAGGTATTCATCCTTCTAATCCTGGCAGTACTACCAGGCTGTTACTCCCTTACCCCTCTGCCTTGCCCTGTTGCCTCACCAGCTCATGGTTACTCATTTCCATCCTACCACCCATCCCCTCAATTCCCTGACTTCCACCAGGACTGACTTTGCCAACTCCCAACACTAGTTCAGTCCAACACTCTGTTTGCTCAACTTCTCTTTCCAATCTTCCAGACGCTCCTGTGGCAAATCAGCACGATTGTGCTGATTGGTGCTGTCACAGGTTTATGGGTTTCTGCCTCAGCTGGGTTCCACATATGCTCCCTAGTTGGCTCCCATTCTATAGTGATTTCCAAGCACCTCACCCATTTCCATTTCTAAGTCTCAGCCAATGTCTTACCTCATGAGTCTTTTAAAATGAAAGCATTGAGCCTCATTGTCTTGACTTCCTATTTCACACCTGCCCTGGCTCACCTAAAGTGACATCCCTGCTTCTATCCAGGTCTAGTCAGTCATCAGTCACTGCCTACATGCTCCTGCATTCTTTGGAATCCCTCAACCATCCTCTAACTTTCTAACTTGCCTTTTCCTTTGCTTCCTTCTTTCTTGTTCTATGCTTCCATCTAAATGGTCTTGCTCTGCCAAGGCTGCCTCCTTGGCATGTTTCCTTCCCTTTACATATAAGTATGTGGACTAGGAAGATGACAATCTTGCCCCTACTTGCTCATCCTCGCTCGTCCTCCATAGTGTTCCTCCCACTGCAATTCATTTTCTCCCTTTTCAGCGCTGCCATTTGCCATCTCTTCACTCCATGGAAAATGTTCCCATGAGCTACTTTGTAGTGGACAGATGAAACGGTGTCCTTTCAGCCTCCACCTGCTTGAGCCTTCTGTAGCATTTATTTAATCTGGTTACCCGCTCTTTCCTCCTTAAAAAAAGATTTATTGAGGTATAATGTATATAGAATAAATTCACTATTTTATGATTTTTAATATTTATTGAGTTGTGGAACCAACACAGCACTCTAGATTCAGTGTATCCCTATAAGCCCTCGAAGACCCCGAGTGCTCACACCCCTGCCTCAGGCAAGCACTGTTCTTCTTGCCGTCTTTCTAGATATGCTTTTTTCCCCTGATATTTCATGTAAGTGGAATCATCTTAAATCATCTTATTTGTCTGTTCCTTTTCTTAATACATTTCTTTTTTTCATTCTTGAAATGTACAGGTCATAGATTATCCTCTCTTTTGCACATGGTACTCACTTTTCCTAGAAAAATAACATTTGTTCCTGCAGTTTTAATTCTCCAGTAGCTTGAAAGTAATTCCTCATTTCCAACTCTTCTGAGCTCCAGACCAAGGATTTCCATTACCTGTAAAACCTCTAGGCTCTTCAAATTCAGTAAAACACTACCATCAGCTTTTGCTCAATTATTTCTTTCCTTTTGTACTTAGGCACTGGGTCAATAACTCTATATTCTCTCCGAAGTCTGACGTAGAAGTGCTGATGTCTTTCCCAACCATTCCCTCACGAAGCACTTATTTTATTTTACATTGTATCTTATGCTTTTCATACCTGATTATTTAATCCTTGCATTTCAATGTTTTCATTGCTGTTATCCCTGTTTTACAAATGTAGGAAATTGAATCTCTCGGAACTTAGATATGCAATATCAAGCAGCTAGGAAATACCAACACTGAAGTTTAATTACCATTTCTTGTTTTACTGTTTCAAAAGCCATACTATCCTGTGTTTGTTCACTGAGAAAACCTAAAAGGTTTCTAAGCTACCATTCCTCTCCATTTAGACCCGTGCTTTCTCAGTTCAAGTCCTATCATCACTTCCTGGCATAGTCAGGAAGTCAGTAATTCTTCCCTTTACTCCCTCTTCCTTTCTTTGGGGGAAAAACATCATTCTAAGACAAATGTGACCATGGTACCTACTGAAATTCAGGTAATGTAACACATGTAATTAGTGAAGCAAGTTGCTAGTAACTTTTTACCAAAATGGCTAAAATATTAAGGATTACCATTAATTCACTTAAAAAATAAACATCTACAGATTCAAGGGAATTCCTGTCAAGACATCATGCTCACATAGATTCAGAGAGGCTTTTGTGAATAGTTGGAAAAAGAGCATGAATTAAACTTTATGTTTGGAGTGTTGCACATAACTGCTTGATCATAGAGATACCCCAGCCCACGGTGCACACTGTGAAACACACTGTGGTACCCTGCTGAAACGCTGGTTGCCTAACAAAAAGGTGTCCCCATCCTGCTGGGCAGGGTAGAAAACAAGTTGAAATTTGCTGGTCAGCGGTATCTCAACACAGTTATCCCTCCGCCTCTGTCTTACCACTCAGCTTGGGCAAACTGAACTTCACCCACTCCAAGAGCATTCCCTGTCCTCTAAAACAGCCAGTGTTTTCATACCTGGCTTTTACACACGTTATTCCTGCCACCAGGGACCCACCTCTACTCCCTCTCACACTGGGCAGTTCTTCAAGACAGGCCAAATGTCACTTCCCAAGGGAAGCTTTTCTCTGTTTATTCTATAGAAAAGTATGGCCATCTCTCCTCACTGTGCCCCTAACATTGTGTGTTGACTTGTCTTTATGTTGTAATAATTCACTCATTAAACTATCTTTCAGTACCCAGGAAAATAGATGATTCATTCTTATTAGGAAATATTAGTAGTATTTTAACTAGTTTATGAAGATTGAATAGAAGAGAATTGAGCAAAGACCATTCTGAGCTGAAGGCACCAGCATCAACAAAGCAGAGACATGAATAAATGGAATACTGAAACTAAGAGAGTACTATTTCTGAGGGCTATTTGTAGACACTCCTGTTAAATTTATTCAAATTAAGACTGTTGTTAAAACCTTTAAAATATGATGACTATTGCCTGAAATTTCTTACTCTGTCAATTGTTTAGGGAAATATGAGCCCTTTGAGTCATCTTATTAGCTATTATTATTCAAAATACATAAAATCCATGTCAAATACTATTTCTACATAAACCAATTCCTTAATACACATTTGATTTTATATAAACTCTGCTCAAGGAGAGTAATTTTAAAAATCTAGTACTGCTAACATTGGTTAGCAAATGAGAAAATATAATTTAAGGGAGGCAAAATAATATATCTTAATATTAGCTCGTGGAGGTAGTTTAATGTTAATACTCAAACAAAAAATTAATAGTTATTTGTGTACTTTTATCCTGGTTTAGAAGTGAATTGTGACCTACTGATTACTGATAATCTTTCTTGACCTACATTTCTTTCTGACTTGTACTCCTTGATTTTCTATATGTGTTTTTCTTCTAACTTACAAAATTCAGCCTTAAAGAGAATCACCTAGTCTTTGACAGAAATTGTTCCAAATTGCAAAACAGACACAGATATATAATATGTAAATAGGGCAGTGGCTACAATAAATAGTTTTTATGGGTAATAATCGTGTCAGCTCAATTTATCAACCACTGGTTGTCCTGTCTGTCAACAGTCTGAATAGACCCTCATATCTTTTCAGTAAAGTGACACTATTCCATAATTACTAAAGAATTCATTTGATTGTTATATATGCTTTTACTGAAACCTGGTGTTCCTTTTCTTTAAAAATATCTTTATATGTTCATAACTTTCATTTATCTTCTCCTTTTTTTTTTTTTAAGGTAGAGGAGCTGTTTCAGAGCCTAAAGAAATTTTATCAAACTGAAATCCCTCGGAAAGAAGAGGATGATGCTAAAGCCAAGTTTTGGTCTGGCTCAGCTGAGAAGCAGTGGCAGCTATTTTTAAAGAAGAGTTTTTTAGCCCAAGACCTGGGGATTGAGTTCCTTAACGTAATAAAAATGGTGAGAACATGAAATGAGTCACACTTTCTACAAGGATTACTTAGCAAAGTCAAAATCATAAATTCAAGAGTTCTAAGTCTATTAATTAGCAGTACTATTTTCCAAAGCTCCTTTTATCTTCAATCAACCCAGACCAGTCCTGAAGCCCAAAATTTGTATGCTTACTGGTCATAGAGCCCTTACGAATTTATAATCGGAAGACTGTTTATTTAACTATTAAGAAGAAAGAGCTACTATAGATCAAGTGCAACATTATTATTACGGAGTCCTCAGAAATCCACACCAAAGTTCTGAGTTATATGAAAAGCATGCAACAAGGACCTTAAAAAATCTTCAGTGGCTCAAACAAGTTATGGGATGAGTCTTTGTTTTGAAGAATTGCAAACATTTTTGAATCTTGTTCAGATCTTCAGCAGATCTTTCTATAGTGATGCTCCATTGCATTTACAAATGTATCCTAAACTTGGTAATTGCATATCTGTAAATCACGCTAGCCTTCTTACATCCACCTCTGTTGCAAATGTTTTCCCTGGAATTCTTAAAGATGGTTAATCCCACCTGCTTTCATTGCCTCAGGAATCTTCCTAATGAAATTGCTTATTTCATTAGTAAGAAATTCCAACTGCTAGAAACTTTATTCTTAAAAATTTTCAATCAATCTTATTTGTTTAAATAGTTTAAAATTTTAAATAAATCTCTTCCCATCTCTTCTAACCCTTGCTATACAGGGACAAAAAGGTATTCATATTTAATTTCTCTGACATGTGAAATTCCTTTCAACATTGAAACCAGTTGCTATGTCTAATGTGAGTCTTTTTTATAGCTAAACACATACAAATCTTTATGTCATTTGTGTAGCAGCTTAATTTTTTCTCTCTATCCTTCTCTTTTTTTCCTAGCATTATCTGCCATTTAAAACAGAATTTTATAAAATAGAACCTGAAAGCAAGCACAGCTACCACACAGTGTATAAAAAGCCTGCACAGTGTCTAAAAAGTCTGTTTACTAATGAGACCTAAGATGATGCTAACATTGTTAGCAATTATTCCATTTTGCTATTTTCATATTAATTTTGTGACAGAGAAAAACTCATAACCGTTGTGTTGCAGCTTCAACCAAGCCAGGTCTCACCCATATTATGTCAGCCATTTATGTTTTTCATACAACATTTAACTATTGTATGCCTGAATACATATTGTATAAGCCTGCATAACTATTGTATGAGCCTGCATTTTTATTCTTACCTGATTTCATTTGGTCTTCACCTCTTCACCCACACTTCCATCTTGTTAAACTAATTTGGACCCATTTACTATATTAGCTATTCTCTCCTGGTTTTATTTCTGTAGATTTGACAAGTAAGCCTCTGTGGTGGTAATTAATTCTTTAATAAAAATGCCTAAAAAGCAGATTGATGTCCCAGTTTATGAAGCAATCTATTGATTAACCAGTTTTTTAAACAATCATGAACCTTCCCAATAGTACTTTAATTCAACCATGACTTCATAATAATTTTCCTAAGTCTATAATGGGAAAATTCCTCAAATAAACTGCTCAGCACAAGGCCTATATAGCTGAGGTACATAAATATTATTTGACACACATCAGGCTGACTTCTAGTGATGAAGGCATTTTTTTCCCAAAATACTCACAGAGTATTTGATAATGACAGAATTATTGCCCTGGATATCAGTGTGAAATTTACACACCTGTCACTTGTGTAATCCATCCTCCCTCCCCTTTTGAAAATCAGGACATTCCCCTTTACCTAGTTATCTGGACCTTCTAGTTTCTGTAGATTTTCAGAAACTGACATTTGCAATTTTCTTGGTATCTTGGGATGCAATTAATCTCTTTCTGGAGCCTGGATTCACTTAGAGGAGTCAGGTTTTAACAATCCTCATCTACTCTGAGCTGTACACATCCTTTGTTTTCCTCATTTTAACTTTTATTGTTTGAAGATGATTTTTGCTAAACCTATATAAAAACATAATGTGCATTAAATGCTTCTTGTGTAACCGACATAACCCTGAAGCATCCAAAAATTTTGCTAAGCAATTAGCCTATGTTTCCATGTAATGTGTAAGCTTTATAGAAAAATCCAGTTATTTCCAGTTAGAACATCTATCCGTGGGTCTTTTACACATTTACTTGGTTCAATGTATTTTCTTCCATCTCTTGATTATATAACTTCTAAATTATACTTCTAAAATAAGTCAAATATTTGTAAGCTTCATATTTTGCCTATTCTTTTTATTGCTAAATTCATTTCAGAATAGTATTTTTTTAGTTCTGAAACTTCCAGTTGGTTCTTTTAAAAATTATATTTAATTGTTGATGAAATTCTCTCCCTTGTGTTCTCTTTTTTCTGCACATTCTTGAATCATATTAATGCTCAGGATTTTACATGTGTATCAATTAGCTCCACCATCTACACTTGCAGTTGTTCCTATTGTCTACTTTTTCTCTCAGTCTCTGCTCAAGTAGTCCTGTGTTTTGACAGAACTTATAAAATATATCAAATCCAGGCACAGTGTATAAAAAAACTGGAGAGGCTTCAGGTGACACTCTCTCTTTCTGGAATGGGTCACCTTTCTTTCTCCAGGTGAGCATTGGTGGGAGGTCTCTTAGGCCAGTCAGAAGCTGTGAGTCTGCAGTGCTACCCTTCCGAGGGTCCATCTGCTGTTCACCTTGGGCTCTCAGGGTTCTCTACCAAGGACTCAGTGCTTTCTCTCAGGTCTCTGCCTCTGGTGGGTCCCAGCTCCCGTCTTTGTCTTGGGCAACTGCTGGAAAAACTCCTCTTTGCTTTCCAGGGGCTTTTTGCTTAAGGTTTTAAGGTCATTTTCTTGTATGCACCCAATCAAGTCCCTTAGAAGATCTCCCCAAAGCTCTGCTGATTGCTACTTGCAGGAAAACCTTAAACTTTAGCTTCTTGTCTATGCACAGAATTAGTTACTGCCCCTGGGGAGAAGATGGGAATAAATACAAGAGCTCACCAGGCTCTGGTTCTTCCCCTTGGAGTCTCAGCCTTGCTCCATGTGGTTGGTGCGGCAGCTGGGTGTTTCCTTCAGAGCAGCCAGCTTTGCTGGTTGTTCTGAACAGGAGCACTATTTTACCATGCCTACTCCTTCCTACCTAAGCAGAAGTCCTTTATTTCTTGTTTAGAACATTTAAGATTGTAGTCGAGCTTTGTTTTTAAAGATCTGTAGCAGGAACCCAGTCCAAGTCATAGTTTGTATTATGTCTGAACAAACTTGAGTTTTTATAATACTCAAATTATCGTTTAGCATTTTCAGAAATAGTGTACATTTTTCTATTACATCTTGGTAAGCTTTTATCTTGAAACCAAAACATGGTCACTTTATCTCAAAGTCTTTACCATTGTCATGATAAATAGTTTTCCCTTTAATGGATTAAAAATTAAAATTCACATGATCATTTTATTTAGTGACATTCTCAGATATGAAATTGCTAGTGAAGTTAAACTTTTTTTTTTTTTTACATATCTGGGCAATCATTACACATTCAGACAAATATTGCTGATGAAATATGGTGACTGTTTGGTTTGTGAGAAAGAAGAGGCCCAGCTGGCCTGGACCATTGAGGGTTCTGCTCTGGTTTTATTGCCATGGATAATATTTTCAAGCTTGAGATTGAGAAAATTTCGATTCATCCAAAAATCATGAAGATCAGATAAATTGCTTTAGACCTTAATTCTAATAGATGAAAGTGCCAATTTATTATAAGACTGAATACCAAGAATGCTATCCAGGACCAGCCTGCATGTTAACAAGATATCTGAAAGCAGGCCATCAGAAGACCAGTCACAGGGCACAAATATTAGATGGAAAATGGGTAATTTAGTAGTTTATTTAGACTGATGATGACAAAATTTTCCATGCCCTACACAGAAGTAAAATGATCATTGTGTTTACTAACTAGACTACAGGAAAATTATTTAATATTTCTGAGTGGCCAAAATATTAAGTCCTCCAACCACACAATCACTTGTCCTAAATCATACTATGCAGTTAGACACCAAGAAACCCTACTAGAGCTCTCCATACCCTTTTGATTGTAGGTATCATTTTTGAGGCAAGGGTAGGTTGACTAGAGATGGCATTTAGATTTCTAGCCTTCAAGACTGATTATTTTTCAAGTAGGTCTTATTTCTGAAGAAACACAGGGTATACATGATGGATGAGTTTAAAGGAAAAATCAGAAGTCTTGAGCAATCAGTTCCCTCCTTCTCTTGGATGCTGAGATTTTTGTATATTCTAAAGAGTATGTTAAAATAAAAGGTAGAATATACTTTTAAATTTATGCAGTAGACTTCAAAATTTATCAGTCCTGGTGCTCAATAAATTGCCCTTCACTAGAAAATAACAAGACTAGGTGAGAACTCAGGCACTGTTCTTGTATTTCTTGTGAAAGGAAAACTATTATATGGATTATTAATTTAACAGGTGAAAAAGAAGGAGATAGCAAATGGGCAAAATGAAGCTCACATTATGGAGAGCACCTTGGAAAACCAGAAGGCTGAGCGGGCAGAGCTCAGCCGCCTTCGGATTGCATGGCAGCTTGAAGCCACCTCACGCGAGCCCGTGAAGCAGCGGTGGGGAACATTCAAAGAGCAGCTTAAGAAGGTGAGGCAGCGTTCAATGTTCCTGAACCTGAAATAGAAACAAAATTCTGATACATGCTACAATGTGATAGACACTGGAAAGCAATAAGGCGAGTGCAATATACCAGGCAACAAAGGATAAATATTGTGTGATTTCATTTATTCGAGGTGCCTGTAGCCAATTCATAGAGACAGAAAGCAGAATAGAAGTTACCAGGGGCTTCAGAGAGGGAGCGGGAAGTGGGGAGTTGTATAATGGGTACAGTTTCTGTTCGTATTGATGAAAAGGCTCTGGAGATGGATGATGATGTTGGTTATGCAATAATGTGAATGCCTTAATACCACTGAATTGTACGCTCAAAATGGTACAAATGCTGAATTTTGTTATAGCTTATCACAATAAAAACAAAAAAAGAGCAATGGAAAACAAAGACCCTTGGTGGGTTAGCACTACAAGCTCAAAGATTTTTAGTTTCAGAGGTTGAAAAGTTTGACAGATCACCATGTCATCAGTAGCATAATCACCACGTATTTGCTGATGGAGGCAAGGAAAACATCCTTATAAGTATGCAATGTTTGTTTCAGACTTCTCACAACTTAAAGCTTCTACAGGAAGTACTTATGCCTGTGTCTGCCCTTGACCTTGGAGGAAGCCTCAAGACCATTGCAGATCTGCAGAAAAAATGGAGTGAAATGAAGCCACAGTTCCAGGTGAAAAAAAAATGGATGAATTTGAGTGAATTTAAAAGAAATGATTTAAAAACTATTCCACTGAAGTTTATCTAATTAATTTTTACAGCCTGGTGAATTTCTTTCTTTCTTTCTTTTTCTTTCTTTCTTTCTTTTTTTTCTTTCTTTCTTTCTTTTTTAAACAAAACCATTGCTTGTCTAAGACTCAACTGTAAAGACATCTTCTTACTCCTTTTCTGTTTGCATCTGTGTTTGATAATACATAATCATTTGGGCCACAAAGTGTCCTGAATTTACTTTTAATCTTAAATTAGTCATATTATTAAATTATTACCATATTTAGCATATATCCACTCTAATTAATATACTTGGCATATATATTGCTCATAGAGACAGAAAGCAGAATAGAAGTTACCAGGGCTGCAGAGAGAGGGGCAGGAAGTGGGAGTTGTATAAGGGGTAGAGTTTCTCTTTGGGTTGATGCAAAAACTCTGGAGATGGATGATAATGATGATGTTTACACAATAATGTGAATGTTTTAATACTACTAAATTATATGCTCAAAATGGTAAAATTGGTGAATGTTATTATATTTTACCACAATAAAAGCAAAAAAAAAAGACAATGGAAAACAAGGGTACTTAGTGGTTTAGCACCTAATTAATTGCTAAGGAAAGTTTAAATAAAAACATCGCAGAACAAGGATGGACAATGTCTCACTTGAGACTCTGATGCCCTTGGTGTCTGCAATCACACTGCAACCTTACATTGTCCCCCTATTGGCACTGCAGTCTCCACTGCCATCCCAAGAATTTTGTTGTGCTCTGTCTCCAACCCCTCTCAGAAAACTCTCAGGATATGAGAGACAGAACCTTGAGTCACCTCCCTGGCCCCACACTGCCTAACACATTTCCCACCCCATGCCCACTACTCCTAAACTTGACACAATTGTCTGAACAGGTCACCCAATCACATTATCCTCAGGTCTAGGTTTTGGGGGGTTGCTATAAAATTAAGACCCCCGTGTTTTTATCTGTTATTACTTTGTGTCATTTATTTCTCCCCCTGTACCAGTGATTGAACTCATAACCTTGTACTTGCCAGGCAGGTGCTGTGCACCTGAGATATATTCAGTCCATAGTCTGCTAACTCCAAGACAGGGGAACATTCCAGAGGAGAAACAGTTCACAACATGGCTGTCAACAGAGGACAGCAGCAGCAAGCAGCAGCAGCAAGCCCAGCTTCTTTCTATCTCTTTATATTCCATCCAGGCACAAGCCTATTGATCAGAGTCCCCCGTACCCAGGTTGGGCTTCCAATGTCCACACCCTTAATCTAGTATCACACCCTGACTCCACATTCATACACCCTAACCCAGCCACCTTCAAAAGTCTCCATCTTTGACTACATGAGGCTTTGGAGGACATCCAGATATAACCACAGCAATTACTTTGAGCTTTGGTGCAAGATTCACTTCTAAAATTATAGAACCATCCCCATTAAGTTGTCCACTCTTTGCAAGTTCTTTTCTAGAATCTAGATTCCTATAAGGGATGTCTGAGCAGTGCTGGGAAAAGGGAAGGGAGTTTATCCCTCTCTGAATGTGGTGGCTATTTGTGGATTCCAGGATGACCTCTTTGAAGCAATGTATCTACTGTGCTGTTAAGCTGGTTGTTCATTCTGATCATTCTCTTATCAGAGAGTGCAAATAATTCCCTGATATAACTTTATACTCATCTTCTCGTGGTGTTCTTAGCATACCATCTGACTCTAGTCTATATGAAGTAGCAGAGATGATCATGGGTTTCATAGCTATCTCAAATATACTTACTTAACAAATGTCTAGAATATTTGATGTGCTATAGAAATACAAGACTTCCCATGTCACTATTTAGCTTTCACACACTGGGGTTTTTTTTTGTATTGATCATAAATTTCTGAGCAGATAAGAATGGAATAATGTATCTTGAGCATCAGGCACAGTGCCTGGATTTGGGGGAGGTCTCAAAATAAACATGTGTTAACAAATGAAAGAATGGTTCACAATTTAGATTGTCACTTGTAAGCTAAAACCTTTCTGAAGGCTGGATTTCTTACATTGCTTTCATGTTTTTAGCAACTGCATGATGAGGTTCAGTACATCGTGAAAGAATCACAAGAGCTAAGTGACAAAGGAGCCCCTGTGAAAGAGAAATCTCAACAGCTCCGAGATATTATTCACCTCCATCAGAAACAGACAGAAAGAATCCAGGATTATGAGACTGTCCTATACAAACTAGTCCAGTTCCACCAGGTTAAGGAGGAGGTAAGTCTTACCATGAATATCCAAAAGATACTGGGCTTTACACTAGTACATTAAAAATTGTCATGTAATAAATCCAAGCCAAATTGCTTGGCCTAATGTTAGAAGCCTATACCATCTGGCCCCTAACTTACCTCTCACTCTATCCCTATCTTCTCTTACATTCCTGCCAAACTGAGCTCTTTCTTAGTCCCTCAAGGATGGTACACACATTCCTGCTCCACGCCTTGACTCTCAGGTTGCCTTTACCTGGCAGGTGTTTTTCTCTCCTCCCTTCCAAGTAAACCCTGTACCTCCTTCCCAGAATCCTACCTCCTTTGGAGTTGTCCTCATTCTTCTAAACTCCTAGATCTCTCATGGTTTTTTACCTGGCATATTTAACATCTCAACACTTAACTGCTTCTTAATCAAAGTAGTTTCTTTTTCTTTCCAATTCCAGTGTAAGTTGTTGGAGGGAAGAGGCCAAGTAAAACATTTTTGAATATTCTGTACCATAATGATAAAGTTTTCAGTGAATATTATTTGTTGGCTGCTTTTTTCAACAAAAACTTGAGTTTTTAGCCTCTATTAGCACAGAATTAGAGGTAGGTTAGTATCCCTTTAAAATAACCTCTGAGTTTGTTCAGATCACAGTTTACCCAGATCTTTGCTAAGGTTTTAGGTTACAACTGAAGAAGATATTTCCTTTCTTCCTAGAACTGACAATGTTACCCTGTTGGATTTATAGTTCTACAACTTAGACTCACCTGTAATATTAATAAGTATGGATTAACTTGGCAGCAGTTTGACTAGCTAATAAAGCATGTTACAGAAAATAGATATTTTTTAAAAAATTGTCTTCATATGAAACCCAAGTTAATTGTTAATGGCCTAAATTCCAGCTGCGACGTCTCACCAAACACAAAGAACTGGAGTTTCATGACCAGCTGAAGGAACTGAGCGATGCTCATGAGGCCCAGATTCACCTTGGTCGCTCTCAGGAAAAGCAGGCACATGTAGAGTGTCTCCAGGAACTGGCCTTTTCCTTAGGAGTGGACATCATCTCATCAGCACAACAGCCTGTAAGCATAATAGAACAGCATCGTTTGTAACTGTGTCTCACTGGGGGTTGTCCGTGATATGAAAGAAGCCAGATGGCTTAATATGTATTAAGTTTAAACATACAGTAAACCATCAGAGTAATTATTTGGGATGCATTTCTGCCACCTATGGAAAAGAATTTAAAAGACAATTTGAATATAAAAGTTAATATCTCTAATCTCATATTTTTTAAAATTTTATTTTAGAGAAAATAAAAGCAAGCAAAATAAAACAGAGTAAAGCCAATCCAAATAAGACAGCTTAAGTGACACAGAATTTCAAAACAAGATAACAGAAAATCAACAGTGGCTACCATAATGCCTCTTGTTGTCTTCAAAATAGCTGCCCAAACCTTCAGATATAGTAAAACCAAACAAAACAGAAACAATAGAACCAATAAAAACAAAACAATAAATGCAATACAGGACTTCAAAACAAGATAATAGTAAATCCAAAATGGTCACCATAATATATCTTCTTATTTTTGAAATAACCTGCCCATGCCATCAGATACAACAAAATCAAACAAGATAAAACAGGATAAAACCCAACCAAACCAAACAATGAGAATGATACACAATTTCAAAGCAATATAATAAGGAATTAACAGTGGCTACTACCTTCAGAAAGAGATCCCCCATATATTGTTATCCTCTGAATAGATGATCAGACTATCCACTTTAGACCTGCAAAGTCAGTGAAACACTAAATACTACCAGCATAAGTTGTATTTTACCTCAATAGCTATCATCGCAGCCTGTGCTCTTCCAGATCAGCCAGTACTATTAGGGGTGGGAGGGGTTGGCTTTTCTTGTCTCCCTAACTGTGTGCTGCAAGGGGCTGTCATCTGGCTCTCTTCCAGTTAGTTTATACATGGAGACAGTTCACAAGAGGTCTCAGCTTCTTTTTTTTTAAATAATTTTATTTAAAGAGAAAAAAACAAAACAAAACAAAACAGAATAAAGGGTAGCGACAGTACAGTATTCCAAGGATAAAAGGAAAACAACAACAACAAAAAAAAAACCTAAGAAATTATTACTTGACAAATTACATACTGACTTCTTGGAAATAGTTGTTCAAATTACAAAGTTAAAACATATAAAGTAGACATTGAAACAGTGAGACTGTTAACAGCTCTGCTCCACGACCTGACAAAAACAGCAATAAGGTCATCCATCTTACCCACTCAGATATACATGCAATTATATCAAAAGGGTAAAACTAAACACAACAAAACAGAGCAAAGCGGATCATAAGAAAGCAATGTAAGAGACAAAAATTTCAAAACTAGACAATTGGAGATATTCACTCTCTATCATATTGACTCTTGTTTTCTTCCAAATAGTTACCCATATTGTCAAATATAGGGAATTCACATGAAACAACCTAGTATGGAATTGATCTGAGCAGGACGAGGAGGGTATTACAGGTCTTCAAGACCAGACATTAGGGAAGCCAAGAATGGCTGTCATAGTGTCTCTCATTCTTCTCAAAACAGCTATCCATACCTTAATGTGTGTTGAACTTAAACAAGGCAAAGCAAGCTAAGATCACTTTGAACAAAAAGTGATACTTTTGCTGGACTTCACATCATGACATTATGGAATCAGCACTGGGTATTATAGTGTCTCTTTTTCTTCAAAGTAGTTGTTTATTTCAACATCTGTTATATAGTTGGTTCTCGTAAACTCTTTATAAGCTCTACACACGCGTGAGTCTCTACATGTATATCTATCATTTCTGTATTAGCAGGAAAAACAAAACAAAGCAAGATAAAACAAAACAATTCCTAGAAAAGCATGAGGCAGAAAAGTCACATAAAACCGCAATACAAGGTGATCTACAACGGTTACCATGGTGTCTCAGCAGTATATAACAACATTAATAAAACCAAAGCATTAGAGACATTATAAGACTTCAAAAGCAAGTAATAATCAAACCAGAGTGGGTATCTTAGTGAATCTTGTCATCTTCTGTGTAGTTGCCTATACTCTTAGACTTGATGCTATCCATCACAACAGATTTAAATAAAATCAGCCAATACAAAGTAGCAATCTAACAAACCAGATTCAAATAAGACCAGTCATAATAAGACAGTATAAGTTATAAAGGGCTTCAGATTAAGTTGATAGGAAAATTAGGGATGATTACCATAATTCGTCTTCTTATTTTTGGGATAGCTGACCATGTCCTCAAGTCTAGCATAAGTAGACAAACTGGAACAGCACGTAATCCATCCAAGCAAAGTGGTGAGAATAATGTAAATTTTAAATCTTGTTACCCCATTAACAATATCCTCTGCCTCCCTTTTTTAGACAATTCCTCCCCTTTCACTCCCATGGGGTGTACTGCTTGATTTGGGTCCCACTGCGTCCCTATATAGAGCAGCTCAATGGACCCTATCTCCTGATCTACTCTGCCTGTGTTTCTCTCTGTTAGTATTTCAAGGCCCTCTATACTAGAGATTATAGCCAATCTTCTCTGCCTCATTTCTGCTATTCTATTTTTCTGCCATTGATAGTCTATTTTTCTCTTCCACTTTACTGTCTGCCTCGTTCACTGAGGCATCTCTGCCACTGTTCCTGAAATGCTCGTATTCTTGTTCTCTCTCCCTAGAATATCCTTCAGTATTTTTTGTAGGGTTGGACTGGTGGTCACAAATTCTCCTAGTTCCTCTTTGTCATGGAAGCATCTTTTTTCTCCATTAATTTCTAGAGAGAGCTTTGCAGGATACATCAATCTGGGCTGGAGATTGTTCTCCTTCAGCACTTGAATTACTTTACTCCAAGCTCTTCTTGACCTGATGGTCTGTGTCAAGAAGTCTGCCATGATTTTGATGGGTTTTCCTTTATAGGTGATCTGTTTCTTTTCTCTGATGGCTTTTAATATTCTGTTCTTATATTAAATTTCTGGGATCTTGATTATTATGTGTCTGGGTATAGCTCTGTTTGGGTTGTAGGTGGCTGGAGTTATGTATGCTTCATACCTCTGCATATCATTTCTTTTTTCTATGCTTGGGAAATTTTCTTTAATAATTTCTGTGAATAGCCTTTGTAATTCCTCTGATTTGCTTCCTGCTTCTTCATTCACAGACTTTATTCTTAAGTTATAGAGCCTCTTGTCATCTTCCAGTCTTTGTATCTTTACTGCCTGCTCCCTTGTTATTTTTAAGAGATCTTCCCTTTCATGACCCCACATTGCAAGCCTGTGTTCAATTTTTGATAGTCTATCTTTGGTTTCTTTCAAGCAGTTTTGCCAGCTTTCTATGGAGTCTTTAGTTTCCTGATAATCTCTTTGAATCTGTTTCATGAAT
>PVJX010005973.1:0-15111 GCA_004027295.1 Dolichotis patagonum | reverse complement strand
ATCTGTGTCTTCTTGAGAGGTGCCCAGCCCTTCTTTTATTAATCTACTTATCTCTTGTTTAATTTGAATTAATATTTCGGTTTTGGTCCCACTTATGAGGTCCTGAAGATATCTCTTTATGTCCGCTAACGCTGTGTTTGATGTTGCATTTTTGCTGCCCTCAATCTCTTTTGTATTTACCTCTCCTGGATCAATGTTCTCAGGGTTGGGCGCTGGGAGTGTTTTCTTATTTCTCCCTTTTGTCATGTTTTTGGTTCCTTCCATACAAGTGTATAGTATAATTCCCAGACCCTTCTCTTATTGTTTAAGGCTCCTCTAGAGGGCGCAGGCTAGGAGCTTTAGCCCTCTTCAATAGGTTATCAGAGATTAGAGTTCACCCACAGGCAGTGTGCGCTAGCTCCTCCCTTCTGGGCCAGTCAACCTTTGCAGGCCTTTACTGCATCAGTGTGCACTGATCTCAGGGGCACGGCCTAGTCCAAGGAGATTCCACTAATCCGCTCAGCGAGGGGAGCAACCAGCTGAAGCCACTTCCTTATGGAGGTAGGGCTGTCCTGCCCAAATCCAACATGTTGTCCAGTGGGTTTCCCCTTTCCCGTGGGAGGGTCTTATTCCCTTCACTCACCGCATCCCTGAGAACTGCTGGGCTCCCCGACCTCCGACTTCAGCGCGGCTACGGTGGGAATTCACGATGCCTCTGGGTGGGTCCAGTGCAGGGCCAGTCTGGGCAAGCTGCACGCAGGGCTGTTCAGCTCCGCACTCCAGCGGCTCAAGCCAGTCACTTCGGTGCGGATCGCTTGTTCAGGTGGGGAAGGGATTCAGGTGGCTCGAGGAGGGCGCCGTGCTTGCTGATCTTATGTTCACTAATAGTAGCCCCAGAACCTCATATTTGAGCGGTCTTTTGCACTTTAGTTTCTTCATGGGTTGTGAGAATCCATCTCTCTCTGTTTGGGTCTGTCCAGGGTGTTTTATTCTGGCATTTGAGCTGTCTCTCTCCTGCTACCTACCAGTCCACCATCTTGTCTTCTCCGAGGTCTTGGCTTCTTGTTGATTTGTTGAGTTCATTTAAGATATTCACAAATGCAAGGTACCTAATATATTGTTCTCCTCCCCCACAGTCCATGAATGCTGGTGACTCACAGGAGAGGGCTGGCCTCTGGCTCTCCTCCAGTCAGCCTGCACATGGTGCTAACTCACATTCCCCAGTCAGCCCATGCTGACTGACTCATGGGAGATCTTAGCTTCTTGTTGACTTCTTGTTCTCTCCTAATTTCATATCATTTTAAAAGAGAGAAATATAGTCCTGTGTGTGCTTAATGTAATTAAGAACTAATCTTTTTATTTCATCTCAATTAATTTAGACTTAAAACTAACCCTCAGATGGTTATTGCAAAACTTTCAAGTATGTCAGGAATAAGTTGGGCAAATGAATCTACTTTGGAAACTAAATCCTATGAAACATAAGTATAAATCAAATATCACTGATAGAAATTTAGCTACATTTGAAATATACTCAAGGTAGGAAATGTATAACAGATTTCAAAGACTGAAAAAAATCATAATATCATATATGGAGTTTTTATAGAATAACAATATTTAGATATGTTTGGTTAAATAAATGATGTTATAAAAATTATGTTTTTACTTTTCAATGATTACTGGAAATACGAAAATTATTTTTATGGTTCACATTATATTTTTTACTGGACAGTACTGCTTTAGTATTGAAGATGTGGAAAACCACTAGATCCTAGATCTTTTCTAGATTAGCACTCTCATTTTATAGAGGAAGAACATGAGGCCCGGAGATGCTGGCTAACTTAACTGTAAAAGCCTGATGTAGAGGAGCCCAAGTCCCCTTGTTCCAGCCAGGGCTCTGGGCATTGCTGTTGGCTCTGCATTATACCACTGGACAGATTTCAGCAGAAGAGCCTAAAACAAAAAGGAATATTTCCAGGTCAAATTTTCATAAATAATGTCCTGGGCTTGTTTTTATAAAACAAACAAACAAACAAACAAAAAACCTTTCTCCAAATTCTTAACTCAAGGGGAGAAAAGATTATAATTTATTCCATTAATATGTATAACACTAATAAAATTTTATTTTAAGGTTCATTTAAGATATTCACAAATGCAGGGTACCTAAAACATTTTTAAAAGAAAAACTGAAATAAATATAAGTCCTTTTGCTGATAATAGAATCTATTTTTGCCAAGAAAGAGCTTTCTTTATTTTAAAGAGTTTTATTTTAAAAAAGGAAAAGTAATATGTCTCACTGTACAAATAATGCAAATTGTCCCCCAACCCTCTTCTGGCTTTGGCCCTAGCAACCCCTCTGTGATAAGCTGAGATTGGAGAGCACTTGTAGAATGAACCCAAGGTTAAACTCTAGTTGACAGGAAAATTATACTGCAGAAGCAGAACATTTTTAATGCATATTTTATGCCTTTTGAAGTAAAAATTATACCTTATGATGAGTAGTGTCTCTGAGGAGTAAGGTGTGGTGAATAAATCTTCAAAACAGGAGATTCCAGATTTAAAATGTCTTCCCCATAATGTTGGGTGTCTTATTTATTTCTAAAATAATAATATTCAAGTATATTTATGGTCAAATAAATTAGGATCCTAAGTCTTCTTTTCAAGTGTCATTTCTGAGCTTCATGGTGCAGGTAAATAGTATATTTGTCTCACTGCAGTTTCATTCATTCTTTTTGTTACTTTCACATGTCTTCCATTTATAGAACTGCTCTAATATTTCTGCGAAGAACTTGCAGCAGCAGCTGGAGGCCCTTGAGGTGGACTGCATGGACTGGTGTGCAAGAGCCAAGGAGCATGAACAAGCCTGGTCCCTCAGCTTGGAGTTCTGTGCCACAGGAGATGAGATAAATGAGGTGTGGTCCTCAAAACAGGGCCAAAGCTGCTTTGACCCTAAAACATGTGCATTGGGGTCTATACATATGTATATTTGCACACACCAACACACACACACACACACACACACATGCACACACATACATACACACACACACACACACACACACACAAAGTGAATCAAGAAGTTTCTTTCCATGTATGTCCTTGAATTTTTCAAACTGGTCTCAGCCTTCTGCAAGTTTGAATAGACTCCAAGCTCACAAATGCCTTGAAGTCAGTATGCTGTCATTCCATAGAAAAAGCTAGAATGTCATGTTACAGGGTTTTTTGTGGCTGCTCTCATTGGTTTGTTTTTTTGCTGGTTTTCCCCATTCAAACCCTCAGAGAAGTCATTTGCTGGAGAGGGTCCAGCATCTTTAAGGGCCAGGGGAAAAGGTGGCACAGCCCTGTGGTGGCTGGCTTGGCCTGTGGAGATTCTATTTGAGTGCTTTTGACTCAGAGTGAAGGAGGTGCTAAGATCAGATACTTTGCTCCAGATGCACCCAAGTACTGTCACCAGAGTCAAGTGATTACAAACTGAGTGGCTTTCCTGGCAAAAACATGCTTAGTGAAAAAGAAATAGCAGATGAAAGTGGTCCTCCATGTGCCTGTGACCCCCATATGCACAATTCTACCTCCTCCTCCTCAACTGTGACCAACACCCATCCCTAGACACTTATAATCATCCCACTCCCACTTCAGCTTTCTATTTGCAGGCAAGGGCTCTAATTTTTGGCTGAGAATTGACAGAAGAACATGGGGTACCCATAAATTCCAGATTCATCTCCCCTCAGAGCATAATGTTTTTAAATTCATTAAACCATAAATCCACCAAGCAATGGAGAAGAGAAAAGAAGTTAATCTTTTGAACTTTCAGTTTATGTCCAGTCTGCATAATCTGGGCTCCACAAGTATCTAATATCACCAAGCAGCACTGAGGCAAAGACTAATTATCACTTTAATGGTGGCCAGGCTCTGCACTTCTCCACTGCAGGCCGCACTTTTGCAAATTACTGGCAGGTGTGGCCAAAAGGAAAGTGAGAGAGGAAGAGAGCACAGGTAACCGCTCAGATCTTTCACAGAAGGGAAGCAGGAAGTAGCATCTAACAACTGTTTTCATTTTAGTAGTATGCCATAAAACGCTAATTGCTGTCTATGGTTTGTGTTCTAGGGAGTCACTGGGCCAGAGCCCTGTCAGCTCATCTTGGGTTGGACCCGTAATGTTGACTGCCCTCTGAGTAGTATTATGTCTTCTTCTAGTTATGGTGTTGTAAGTTATACTTCTATCAACCCTGGTTAAAGAAAAATAGTCAGAGCTTACAGTCAGAGCTTGTTGGTCTCTCCCCAAAGCTATGAAATTTGGGTTTGTGGCCATGGAAACAGCTTTTTAATATTTACCCAAAGTCTTCACCTTTCTTCCCTCCTCCACGCCGTTTCCCTCCTCTTCCTTGTCCTCTTTTTCCTCCTCTTCCTTTTTATCTCTCTTTTAACCCTCCCTCCTTGCAGTGATGGCCCAGCTCTGTATTTACTGAAAACACAATCCAACCAGACCGAGAGTATTCCCAGCCCCCTCTGGCTCAAGTTCTATCTCCCTGAAGAGCTGTGGCATTTCTGGAGCTGGGTCTCCCTGTTCTGGCCCTGCCAGCTGGAGCTCTATTTATGGGAACTGCCTTGTGATGAGCTTGCACTTGGAGCTAGTCAGCAGAATGACAGATAACACTTCCAGTCGGAGCAGGGACACCCCAGGATTGTCTGTACCACACCAGGAATGAGCAACCAGATACATGTGGGTTTGCTTTGGGAATCAGGTATCACTTTAACACACTCTTAAATATTAAGTGAGATGGACTTCCTATTTGCTTCTACTACATATTTAATAAATCTTTGATGTAAGTTTAAAAGACCTTCTAAAACCTTGGATCCTTTCCTCCTTTCTTATTTCTATGGAGACATACTAGGCATGTCAGTGAAGTACCCACACCAGGACTTTCCCATCACAGCCTAATGGGAAAGTCATCAATTACTCTGCCATTAGTAAAATAAAGATAGGTGTATTCTAGTTCATATTGTGAATATGAGAACACAGATGGTCAGTTTCCACAGCCATTCAATTTCTACAATGGTAATACTATTGATATCTAGATATCATTGTTATCATTATTATGATTAGTTTTTAGATTCAAGTACTTAGCATATTAAGTAAAGTGAAATGTAGTATGTTACACAGTTTTTTCTTATATAAATACTAAAATAAAATATCTTGCCAGGAAACTAGACCACATGTATTTGGTTATTTTTAAAATTTATTCTAAAACACATTGATTTACTTCCAATGCATCTAAAGTCTTTGAAACTCAGTTCAGGCAGATTGAGTGGAGAATGTTTCATTCATTCCATGTCTTCACTTTTCAGATGAGAATCCTGAGGTGTAAATGTATGATTTTTACTTTACTAAGGTGCTTATGGAGTTTTTGTTTATAGTATTTCAGATGGTCAATTGGGGCTAGAGAGTCATTTGTTGGGCATTAGACATACTCGTCTTTTGCTAAATTCAGAGTTCATCATTCACGTTACGTGATTCCATTCTAACATTGCATGGTCTCATGTTAAATATGTCTTTTTTCTATTTTTTACTCTTTGACCTTGTATAATAGCACAATTTGGTCATTTCAACAAAAATTTCTTTCTTGACTATGCTGTAGGTAACTTATGTGGTATTAATTCCACTGAAAATCCTTACAAGAGATCTTGGTAACTCAAGATAACAGAGTCTAAATGTGATTTTTAGAACATGGTGTGATATTTCCTATAGAAAAAGAACAATGATTTCATACCTTGTTTATCTTTGTGCAAAAAAATTATTATTTTTAATTTTATACCAAGACATAGGAAATTGTAAAACCTTATTTTCTTTACTTACTTACTGGAAAATATACCTGTCAATCTACTAGAATTTTTTAGCCATTTCACACAAAGATGCATTTACATGCATAAATGTTGATTATCACCATATATATATAAACTTTGTCTTGCTATATGAGTAAGTTAATGTACAAAGCATTTTAATACAGCATTCTAGACATACTCTGTGCTGTATTACATGTAAACGAACATCATTACTTTCTCATTCTCTACATAACTACATTTGAAATGTAGTAAGTTAACGTTGAGCATGTTTTATATTCTTGGAACCTGACAAAGATTTACCTTTATATTTATGTACTGTTAATAGAAATTCATACCTAGCGGCTCACAGTATAGGTCACATTTGCTGAAAAAATGACAGAATTGGGTTGATATCCATTTTTTCAAAATAAGTTTTCCACACAGCTTTCTGAGAGTTGTATTTCCTTATTCTGAAATGTTCCCACTACAGGAATATCTTGCTTGTCAGGAAATAAGCAAGAAAGAATTCAGCATATATATTGCATATGTCAGTCACGGGTTTCAGTAGCACAAATTCTTTTGTCACTTTGAATAAATCCATCATCTCATTTCCAAACTTACAAACTAGATTAGAAGCAGTAAATCAGAACAGAGAAATGGTGTCCCTGTGCACACAATTAATTACACTTTAAAAAAGAGTACTGACATTACTCAGCACTTTGCCACCAAAGAGAATACCTGTAAACAGCCACTGGCTGGCAGGAAAATAGGAAAAGTTTGTATAGAAAGAGCAAACATTGGGCAATGCAATGATATCACATAGATGATACCTGTTTTCCAGATTTATAGCCTAAGTTTGTTATTTTAAAAAGAAGACATTATCTTTATTTCAGCAAGTATCTTTAATATGATTACTATGTGCCAGGTGGAGGAGTACAAATATCCCTGAGAAACAAAGTCTAGGGAAAATTAAAACCCATGGGGCTTCATGATCTGACCTCATTTGGTCAGACCTCATTTGGGTGTTCTACGTGAATGGACAGGAAAGATTACAATTTGTTCTAAAAACATTCATTACATATGGTTAAAATTTTATGCTTTTAGCATTTTACATCTGTAAAATTACTCTGGAATCTACTAGAAAAATAGAGGCAGCTGAAATTTAGAATTATAATAGTCATATCTAGAAAATAAAACAAAAGGTAGTTAATACACTAAAAAATGAAACAAGTAAAGGCTAATAAATGTATTATGAAAACACAAAACATGAAGAATAGATAAAATGTTTATTATCGAGACCTGCTGCCATCTACAATTTGAAACAGAGAAATAGTCTTCTCTTTTTAAATTGCCCCATTTTCTGTAACTACAAGACTGGCCTTTAACCTGGGGAGACATGATATGGTTGCCAAATGGAAGGAAGACAAGGAAATTTTGTCCTGAAATCTCTCCAGCTCAAATGCTTCATGAACAGTTGTGTCAAATCATTTGGGTGAAACTTTAGATCCTTATCTTCACTTCAAATGCAAGCATCCCTGGTATATGATACTGCTATAACCTTCTATTATTGAAATGAGCATCAGAAAGTTTATTTTTTGGAATGAACAAAATGGTGGGCAGGAAAGGATACTCATGAAGTGGACATTAAGAGAAATGAAAATTGACTATTAATTTTGTATGTTTGCTTCTGGCCCAAACTGTGCCATAGTTCTCAGGAAAGCTTTCTTTTTAAATGCATTTTCTCAGTTTTAAAAGGTCCCACGTCCTTCATACTGATTGGCCTTGCCAGCAACAGACTTGCAAATAATACATACTTGTGCCAAAGCTGCCTCAACCAGCTTAGTCAAGACTAAAAATAGCAAACCAGCCTTGCCTATCATGAGCCTTTTTCCCCGTTGCATCCTCCCAAAGAAGCTTTCTTCATTCCTAACCCTGAAAGGGGGCTTATAGCTTGCTGGGACATTTGGTAAAGATGGCCATTCTAGTTGCAGAAAAGCTACAGTGTTAAACTTTAATAATCTTTTGTCTAATTACGGCTGCATTCATTTAGCACACTTATTCCATGGCAAATATGGAGAAGGTAAGCCAGTGGGAAGATGGGAATATCAGTTTGCTTGTTGGAAGAAACCTTAATTTTCATAACTGTCAGAAATTCTACTACTAGGAATTATGACAACCTTTAAAGATTTCTAATAGGGTAAAGTCTTCCTTACCCCTAGCTTCAAGTGTTTTTTCTGCTCCTGTGCCCAAGCTGCGCAGTTGCCTTAGCCTTTTCCACCATTCCCCATTGTTGACAGGCTAACTAAAGTTAGAAACAGCTGCATGAACAATGATACCCCAGCCTAGCAACCACGGCACCCTGTTCCTTTAAAAATATGACCCCAAGTTATGTGGGGATTAGATGAGAAGTTTAGTTTTCATATAGCAATGTGCAGGTAAGAAAAATTAGACATGGTTAGATTGGTTTTTTGGCACTGGAGGTTGTTGATACCTACCACCTTCCACTCATATCTGCACACAGAGAGATAGAGTTGGGAAAGGCACAGAGATTTAGATTTTGAGTGGATTTCCAGTGGGACTAAAAGAGAAAAGTGCCAGCAATTTTGTTGAGGGAGATCATGTGTCCGAAAGACAGCGATCCCATTTCACATACCCATAGCGTCAGGAACATTCTTTGGCCTCGTAAATCATCTGCAGCAGAAGTGCACACATTCTGAAGCAAATCAAAATAAAATCACACTCATCAGTTATCAGTCTTAAATTTCTTAATGCAAAGTAGACTTTAACTCTTACGATTTAGCATCGAAGTGTTAAGGCTTACTCTTTATTCGCTCCTCGTATAATTTTCCGGTAGATGTTAATCTTTTCCATTTAAACAAGCAGATAGAACCGGAGGGTTATCAGGTTGATGTCAGAGCCCTATTCCTTCCTTTAGACTGAAGTTTATAATATATATCATGTTCAGTAAATCAAAATAAAATTGAAAATTTTGTTTTCCAATGGATAAATATTAGCAACAGAATATGTAGTATTCTCCTTATGTCATTTTATTTTATTTTTAGTTGTGCTAAAGTAAACATAACATAAAATTTATCATCTTAATCATTTTATGTGTGCAAAGCAGAGACATTTAGCACACTCATATCATGTTCAATCTCACCATTATCCATCTGAGAACTCTTTTTATCATCCCAGACCAAAACCCTATTATTTCAAAGGTAACTTGTGAATGAGGACAGGTTTTATTAAACAAACATTTCCGCTTTGCTCAAGTGTGGTACTTATTACATTTATAGTTACAGATTAAAACTGCGGGGGGGGGATTTCTGCTTAAATTTTATGTAATTCAAGATGTAATTCTTTCATAGCTCATTCTCATGAAATTGACTTAATTTAGCCTTTTCTGCTAAAATCAGACACATGCACATGAAAACATTGAAGGTATAGAATAAACCTGTGTAGTTATTTCATAAGTATAGTAATTAACTACATTACCTTTAAATAGTTTCCTGAGTTCTAATAGAGAAAAGGTTAATCTATAGCTGTTTCTATTCTTTGTATATGTTATTGATTTATTGATTAAATTGGTTTATGTGGTCTCTGTTCTTGGTTTACTGTGTAGCAAAAACTAAAGCTCAAAGCTTTCATTTACTATATAAAATATACAAAATTGATTTGTGTAAGTATGTCAGATGCAAAAAGCACATGAGTGTAATAATTTCTGTGCTAGAACTTTATAGATGATTATCTCCAAGAAGTGTTAAAGGTATGGTTAAGGCTTTATATTTATAATAATTTGCTCATAAATAGTAGTTTTTAGCAGGGTATATAAACTTCTTTTTCCACTAAGTGTCATATTGGGTCTTCTCTTCCATCCATTGAAGTCCTAGGTGGTCAATGTTTCAATACTTCATTGACCCCTTCCATATGGACAGCTCCTTGTAGTCTCAATAAATCTATATGTGATGGCTATAGCAGAGCATCAGAAGGTGGAAGGATTTGGGGTAGATATTATTAGCACATAGAGAATTAAATAAATAGGGTATATGCCCCCAAAGTTTAAAAAAATTAATGTCGGTGAAAATTTATATACAATATGTTAGAAACTTGCTTGCTTAGGGCCAAAGAGATGTTTTATAACTATAATGCTAATTTATAAATCAAAAAGTATCAAAAACAATGTGTAATTACTTATACTAGAGGTATAATTAAATTTATAGTCTGTGTCCCTTAGATTTATTTTCTGTTAAAAATCCTCTGAATACATTTTGAACATTATGAATATTTTGAAGTGACATGGTATAATGAATATTAATTTTATGATTTTAAGAAAATTATGTTTTATGTTGAACTGCAGCTCAAAGAGTCATTCAAAGATATCAAAAAGAAATTCAACAATCTGAAGTTTAATTATACTAAGAAAAATGAAAAAGCTCGAAATCTGAAGGCTCTTAAATATCACATCCAGCAAGTTGATATGTATGCTGAAAAAATGCAGGTAAGGAGGTGTTATATGTCTACCTGTGCGTGTATATGTGTACGCACTTGCACTACTGCAATTATTACAAAATCATTTTGCGCTTAATTCTAGATTCTTTTTATAACATTAGAATTGAAAGGATTTGTAACAATTGGGCTCCTTGTGAAAAAAATAATAAATTTATTTCTCCTTTCTATTTCAGAAATTCCCTACAGTCCAAAAAATTTTTTTGGTTATTTGCTTGTCATTAAGCAAAATGATGCCAATTTTAAATAGACTAACCTATAGCAACAATTTCACACAGTAACCTATAATAGCATTCCATCTGGGGTACGATTTCTTTTTATAAATGTATAATTACTAGTGCTTATTAATTTTATAAAAGATTGGATTTCAGTGTGGTATTTTCATGCATGCATATAGCATATTTTTTTTGAGGCAGGATGTCTTTGTGTAGCTCAGGCTGGCCTTGGACTCCGTGTGTAGCCCAGGCTGACCCCAAACTCATGGCAATCCTCTGCCTTAGTCTCATGAGTGCTGGCTTGACAGGTGTGCACCACCACTAGAGCTGCTTTCTTCTATCTAGCTATAATTTAAATTTCCACTGGTCAACTTGGAGATTTATCTCTTGAAGCAGCCCCAGAATGGTTTCTACCAAAACTACCCAGCCTGTGTGTGTCTGCTCTTCCCCCCAACACATATGCACATATGTGTGACAGACATGCACGTTTTTACCCCTCTGTCTTCCCTTTCACCTGTCTATGTCAGAAGCTCTCTTCACAGCTGCCTCTCATGCACTTTTGATGATCACATATATGGTTTTGAGTATTTGAATGCCCTTTGTAGGGTACAGTGAGACTAGAACTAAGCATTTGACTTTGATTTTGTGATCATCATTTATTTTTCTAAAAATCATGCTATTCTCGATATCTGTAGTAATAAGTTTTCTGTATGCTTGCCAACACTGAATAAAATGTCTGAAAGAAATTCTCTTCATTCTATTATGGTTTTATAAAACATCACAATGACGGAAGCTATGACACTTTTTCAAAGGTGTTCTCTAATTATCATTAGCATCATGAATGAAAATTGAATGTTATTTTTAAAACTTTTTTGCATAGGCTTTGAGAAGAAAAATGGAAAAACTTAGTACTAAAACTTCTGATTCTTTCTTAAATTATTCAAGTAATAAAGTTAATATCATTTTGGAAGCCATGAAAGATTTACAAAAACATATGAATGACTTTGACAAAGTTGTCACAGACTACAAGACAAATTTGGACCTGACCGAACATCTCCAGGAATTAATAGAAGAGGTATTCTCTTTATGCTGTAGAGATATTCTTGTTATAATATTGTTTTAAACATTATTTTGCTACTTTAAAACAATGCTGCATTATCTATTATTGTCATTAAGTTGCAGAGTCATACTCCTTTTCATGATTATTTCCTTAGGATAATTTCTTAAAGTAGAATTGTTGGACTAAAGGGAATGAGTATTAAAAGATTTTTGAAAAATTGATTTGTCCATTTGCTCTTCAGAAAGCTTTTACTAATTTACTCTTATATACAACACATGAAAGTTCCCACTTCTTTGTAACTTCAACTCAAGATGTTTAAAAGTTATGATAGTCAGTGTTGGATATGTGTTAAAATACTCAGGATGACTTATTTCATAGAATTTTAAAATATTTAGAAAAAAATGATCCTGAGAATTTTTGAGAGTGTAAAATTTTTGTCGAGAGGATAAATAGTGGTCTACCTATAATATATGAAATTTGACTATTTGAAGTTATTATTTCACACCTTGTGTGGAGGAAATTCTATACTTGTGGTTCTTGAGTGGCTTTTTATTTTGGCCATTATTCTGAGATATAAAGTATCTTTCTTTACCACTAATTCAGTTGAGTTCTCAGATTTAACACCACATTAAGGAGGATCAAGATGATTATTCTTCTGTGTCTGATGTATAGGTTTGCTGCAGCTCTCTGGCACTTATTTAAAACCGGTTCCTAGCAGAGTCATGTGTCGCTATTTCTCACCAGCATAAGTGCTTCTAGCCTGGGTCACACATTCCTTTCATCACAATCATTTATTTTTAGTGAGAAACTGTTTCAATTCTCCACTGTACTTTAAAAATATGACTGTCTTCTATTTTAAAAGGTAAAAATGCTATTCTTTGGATGATATTTCTTCCATCCATAATCTAAATCTCATTCTTAAAAGAGAATTTATTTATCAGAGTATCTGTCAGGCAGTATTACCCTGAATTGCTCATGGTATCAGTTTATCATGCTGGATTTTGAAATGTTTTAGCTTTCCATTTGACTTATGTTGAATTCTTTTTAGTACCAAATCTTTTTAATGCTGCATGTTTTTCAAAATCCTAAACATTCCTCTTAGGAATTATTTTTTGGCAAAACCTAAGAAGGCAGGAGAATCAAAGGTATTTTCATACTTTTTTATTTTCTACTTTTATTTATACCTATTTCCATACTTATTTGTCTTTGGTATCTAAAATTGTATGCTGATGTTTTGATATTTTCTTTAATATGACTGAGAAAGTTCCAGCCAACTAAACATAAAGGTTGAGAAATGAAAGAATTAAAACGTGTCATGCTTCACTGGCTAAAATTAAGCACTTGAGAAAGATGATAGCTCTTTGACATGTGCTGTATCTCATCTTAATTTAGTGTTACTTTTGGTATGAAGATGCAAGTGCTACCATTGTACGAGTTGGAAAATATTCCATGGAGTGCAAAACAAAGGAAGCTGTGGAAATTCTCCACCAGCAGTTCAATAAGTTTATTGCACCCTCAGTGCCTCAGCAAGAAGAAAGGATTCAGGAGGTCACGGACCTGGCTCGGCGCTTGTATGGTGAGACCCCCTCTTAAGATACCGGTGACTTGTATTGGACACAGCTGTACTGAGCCTAATCCATCAGAAAGCACAGTGCAGCTAGCCTTTGGGGTCCCCACTACACCAACTGATTCAAAGAAAAGGTTTGAGATAAGAGCACACATCCTCCAAGAGAAAAACAGGAGGAACTTCTGACAGCAAGAGATGAAACGGTCTGGTTTTTCACTACCTGTTTAAACCTTTATTCTCTATTTGCTTTTCTCTATTTCTCGTGTTCATCTCTAAGGCAATAAAATTAGAACAATGATCATCTTCTACAGATTAAAAAAAAGTCTAAATTTCCAGTAGAGTCATTCCCTATCATACAAGCTTCAGTAATACATTAGCCACAAAGTTAAGACTGAAGTTCATGGGTCTCTCCTATCTATGAGGATTTGGGCTCATGGATTTGAGAAATAGCTGGCAAATTTGGCTGAATCTTCCTCTAACTCATGCATAAATGGGAGAACTCCAATTATCATCTCACAGTGTCTCCTTTCTGCATCTCCATGATTAGGAAAGATGATATAATAATCGGCCTGAGGAGCTCTTCTTCCTAAAAAGGGTCTTTGCTTAAGGTAATGATGCCAATCCTTACAGACTCTAAGATGATGCCAATCCTCACAGACTCTAAGAAATACGTTCTGTGAATTCTTTGATGTCATGCCTACGGTACTGAGAGTAATTTCCAGTGACCAGGCGAATGCAGTCTAAAAAGAATACAGTGACAGGTGACACAAAGTGCTTTGTTTGGTGTCCACAGCTGCTGGAGACAGATATTTTGACTTACATGAAGCACCACCCATGGAGAGCCATAAAATTATTGCAGAACAATATGTACTGTAATACCATTAAATGATTGAGAATAAATTATGATTTTCAAAAGAAAAGGGTAGAAATACTAAAATATAAATTGAAAAAATATTTAAAAATAATGAGTTGACTCCTTCCCACTGTAGTTACTATGTCAATGCATTGAAAACTGGTGGAAGCCCTCTACAGTATCCTGAAGATTTATATCCATTCCTGTGCCTCTTATACTATGGAATAAATATTTGTCTGTCTTCATTACTGATTATAATCTATTTTAGGGGAAAAAGTATATAACTAATTTCAGTGCCTTTTAATTTCAGGACATGATAAGTAGTCACAAAGTTATCATAACTATTACTTTTTCCTCTCATCAGGTATCCCGCATTGTTTATATCCCTGGTTGTCTCACCAGCTGACATATTTTTACACAATTGTCTGTTATCTGCCTTCCCTTTCCTGAGTGCAATGTCCATGGGAGAAAACATTCTGCCTTTATTTCCCTCCAACATGGCACATAGTGTTTAACAAATGTTTGATGAATCATTGAGCAAATAATATGATTAAATACAAAATGATATGAATCTTTGTATCATGTGGGAACATTATACAGTTTTTTCATCAAGTAAGGTAGTGTAGGGATATATCACCCATTGGAGCTCTCTCAAACATTACTGAACCCAGAACTTTAATACAAATACATTTATCTCAAAAAAGAATTGTGTGTACTTACTTCACATAACAAGCTATAGTTGAGATAAAGCCAAATAGGATCAAGTTTTGGCATTTAGAAAACAATAGTCAAGAAATGAAAGTCATGTTATAGTAAATGTGATAAAAAGTTATGAAATGTATGTATTAGTTTTATAGAGCTTCCATAAAAAAACCCCATACACTGTGAGATTTAAACAACAGAAATTTGTTTTCTCACCCCTGTAGTAACTAGGCGTCTAAGATCAAGATACTGGAAAAGTTGGCTCTCCAAGGCTTCTCTCCTTGACCACCTTCTTCCTGTCTTCACATGGTCTTCCCTCAGGGTCTAAGCAATCCTGCATGTATATCCTTGCTCTTAAAAGAGTCCAATCATATTGGATTAGAGTCCTGCTTTAATGACCTCATTTGAACTT